>JAXQQM020079111.1:0-25197 GCA_034641835.2 Pinus albicaulis | reverse complement strand
ACACAGTCAGTATGTCTAATTAAGGGTATCATTTACTACTATATATTTTGATACCACCTTACCTTTATAACCATGTTTAAAAAGGATTCCATCATCATTTTCATTTACTTTATCCCAAGGTATATAAAATCCTCTTTTATTATATGTTTAATCATACATATAATTCCATAATAATCTTATATTTTATCATTAATCGAAGTGGATTGTTGCTAACATAAGTCTAAAGATTGCGTATAAGTTATATGTTGTGTCGGGAATAATCTTGGCGTTGTCAAACACCAAACTTCGTTAATAAACAAGCGCTGACTCCATCGTCGAAACAAATTAATTGCCGTCTAAAATTTCAAATAATGATACAAATTCCGCCACCATTCGTAATTTGCGATTCTGGAAGAGAATTTTGTGGAACAATGGCAACAACATGAAGACGTGGTTACACGGATTATTCTAAAGATAGCACTCTTTTTATATCTGTTGTAACAATATCTTTTTATGGAAGAACAGAATAGCCTGTTTTAAGAAAGAAGAACAGATTCGGGATAAACGTAGATTTGCTCTCATGTAATTGTAAGAGATGTCTCCTCTTTAAAAAGAGGAGACATCATCATTAGAGGGGAGTTCGAGTTTGAAAGCTACAGGAGAACATTGTGTTTGAGAGAACTGGAGCTAGACTCCATTTGTAATGTATCATTTCTTTTGACAGATGAATAAAATTTCCTTTTGAGCGCTCCAATTTAATTCTTTCCCGGGGAATCTTGTGAGAGGGAAAGGGCCTGCCTTCCTCACAAGATTCACCCAACTGTCCTTGTAGTTTGTTTAAATTCTTTATGCTATTTGCACTTTACTTTAATTCTGTTTGCTGAACACCAGTTACACAGTTCTGTAGTTTATTGAGTATTATGTTTCCTTAACGTTGCATATGTTTAGTACATTCATTCTTAAGAAGTTGAGAGATCTATTTCTGTTAATTGTTTGAATGTATGATGTTGGGAAGCAGGTGATGAAGGTTCCTGTACAAAGTAATAGGGTCCTATTTCCATTGATTGCCTTTCTTTTCCTGCAGTGTGATTAGAAACAGGAGACAGGTGCTGAAGGTTCCTGTTCATGGGAATAGGGTCCTGTTCTCTTGAGTTATCTTTTCTACAGAGTGATTAGTGTTAGGCAGCAGGTTCTGAAGTTCCTATTTAAAGGAATAGGGTCCTGTTCCTGTTATGGTTGATTGGTTTCCTTTCCTGCAGATTGATTTCCCTTTATTTAGATTCTAAACTGCAATATAGGAATTACTTCTGCTATGACATAAGTAACTTCAGCTTTGATTAAACAGAGTGTGAATAATTAGATTTGTATGATTGATAATGTGTGGATTTTTACTACAACATTGTTTTTGCTTTTGAAATTGAGCATATCCAGTGTGTGATTGTCTTTGGAATAAACAGACTTCCTCGGGTTGACAATTTATGTGGAGCTTGAATTGTGAAAACAATTAAAGCGACCAACATTTTGGCGCCGTTGCCGGGGAAGGCAATTATAGATTTCAAAAGAATTAATCTTTTCTTTCTAAATGTGCAGATTGTATGAGAGGACGCGGAACCCAGAAGAAAACTAACCCCACAGGTGGCAAAAGCAAAGGAAGGGGAGGAAGAAAGACTTTCATTGACGAGATTGTATCAAAGGCTGAGTCATCACAGAGATTAAGTTCTCGTAGACCAAAACTTCAGCACTCCCCTCAATCAGATTACAAAACAGAGGAAGTTGTGGGTCCTGAAAATATAGAAGAACCAGTGATTGAAGAACCAGCAGTCAGTGCTGGAGAGTCAGAAGAAAGTGTTAGTAAATCGGCAGAGCACATTGAGGAAATAATAGAGAGTGTTGGACGACCAGTGGAAAACATTGAAGAGCCAGTAGAAGATCTTGACGATCGAGCAAGTGCAGTAGGAGAATAGACAATGGAAGGAAACAATGAAGACTTCTTTGGTGGAGGACGTGTAGATCCTGAAGGAGAAGGAAAGGATGAAAATTCTCTCTCTACCTTGGGATTTCCTATCAGTGATCTCCCTATAGGAACAACTCCTATGAAAAATATTCCATTGTCTACTTTACCTAACTTCCATGGTTTATCCTCTGAAGATCCAGATGAATTTCTTTTTGAATATGATATATTATGCAGAAGTTATGATTATGTTACTAATGCTCAAAAGTTGAAACTGTTTCCAGCAACATTAAAAGGAAATGCTTTAAGATGGTTCATGAGCCTTGGGAGTCAGGTAATCACAACATGGGAACAGATGAAATAGAAATTTCTGCTTAAATATCAAGACTACTGCCGGACGAGAGAAAAGAAGGATGAACTATTCAATATGGCACAAAAGCCGGACGAGAATCTGGAGGACTATATAGAAAGGCTGCAGTACAATATACAGAGATCCGATCATCCGAATATAAGTAAGGAAATTTGCAAAACAATATTACTTAGAGGTTTAAGGGATGATTGTTTAGATATGTTAAACATGCTTGGCAAGGGAGATATATCTAAGGAATCATATGATGAGATTTTTGAACTTTCTAAGAGGTGTTCAAGGGGAGCTGCAAGGAACAGAGTAAGTAATAGAGATTCCACCTATTCAAGAGTGCAGAAATCAGCCAGTGGAGGAGCAACAAGAGCCGAAATAGGTAATTTACTTGAAGAATTTAAAACTGAGATGTTAAGTTCTTTTGCTGCACAAATTGACACTTTGCAGGTTAAGAAGAAGCAGGCTGAAGTAGAAGCAACTCTGGCTGTCTTTTGCCTGAAGTGCAGAGACAAACATCCACTAAGGGAATGCCCAATGGATAAAATACCAATTTGCACCCTTTGTGAGAAAGATCATGAAACAAAACAATGTCCATCTCTACCAGGAATAAATGCAGCATTGCAGCCAACGGAAGAAGAAGCTGAAGCAGTTTACCTGCTAACTCAAAGAAGACAATGGCAACCAAAAGGACAAGGTATGAACTCTAGTATGCCATTTAATCGTTGGAATAATTATTCTGCTTTCGGTCAAACAAATTACCCTCCCTTTAATCAAATGTAATACCCTCCCTTTAATCAAATGAATTTCCCACCCATGCAGCAACCAAACCCTCCCTTTGTTGATCCTACAATGTGGACTCCTTGGCCTCCACAGCAGCCATCTTCTTTTAACCCTTGGAATTCAAATTGGAGAAGCCAACAATTCCCGTATCCAAATCAATTGCCTCAATTCCAACAACCACTTCCTCCGCCATCAAATGCTCCGCCAAATAACCAAATGAGACCCCAGCTACCTGTGCAACCAAATCCTAACCCCAATAATAAAGTTGTGCAAGTCATTGATATTCAGAATCAGTCTATATTTCCTACTATGCAATGTAATGATATTCATTTAAGATCTGGGAAAATAGTAGAGCCTATTATTGATGACATAACCTCTTCTAATTCTGATAAAGAGGAAACTGAGAAACATAAGAAAGCACAACCACCTTCTAACAAGAGTGTTGAAATAACAGAACCACCATTCCCCGAGCGTTTGGTTTTAACTAGAACGCCCGAAACACCTGCTTTTAATCTTTTAGGGGAATTGCAAAATTTGTATGTTAAAATTCCACTTTTACAAGCATTAAGAGATGTACCAATTTATGCCAGAACAATAAGGGATATTTGTGTTAAGAAACTTGGTAGGAAAACTAAAGATCCCCTTACAGTACATGTGATGGGTGACTTATCTGCATTAATGTCTGGAAAAACCCCTCCTGTGAAATATGGTGATCCCGGCCATCCTACCGTAACAGTTCAGATTGGTAAAACAATGATTCCTCAAGTTCTGGTAGATTTAGGTGCTGCAATAAACATAATGACTCTTGAAACTTCACAATTGTTACAGCTGAATAACACAATCAGAGATACACCCACCATTCTAGAGTTGGCTGATCGTTCTTACAATTAAACCTGAAGGATTTGTTGAGGATCTACTTATCTCAGTTGAATCCTGGAAATACCCAGCTGATTTTGTTGTATTGCAGACTAAAACAAAGCTGGGGGGACATCCCTTAATTCTAGGAAGGCCATGGCTGGCCACAGCTGATGCTTTTATCAGTTGCAGATCTGGTTCAATGAAAATTTCTAATGGCTATGAAACAAAACATATTACTCTTTATCCTCATCCTACACCAATAATTAATAATGAAGATTCTATATGGATGGATTATGATGATAATGATGTTCAGCCTATTCTAACTATTGGACAAGCTTTAACTCTTAAAGACAATACAGAGGATGAGATAATTAATAATTTTATTTGTGAGCCTTCTTCTGTAATTGCTGAAATACATAATCAATTGACTGCAATTTTTGAAACTGATACTCAAGAAAAGATTGAATCTGAAGACTCATCTCAGACATTAACCACTATCTCATCTAAAAGCATAACAGTTGAAATTGAACCTGGCAAGACATTAAACATAAATCCTGATCTAACAGTTGATGAAACACAACAGTTAATGAAGTTATTGCATGAATATAAGGAAGCATTTGCATGGGATTACACAGATATGAAAGGGATCTCTTCTGAATTATGTACTCACCGAATTTACATTAAAGAGGGATGCCGACCAGTCTGTCAACCCCAAAGACGAATGAACCCTAATTTACGAGAAATTGTTAAAGAAGAACTTCATAAATTGCTTAATGCAGGATTTATATACCCCATATCTGATAGTGAATGGGTTTCCCCATTGGTAATTGTCCCTAAAAAAAACGGGAAATGGAGAGTATGTGTTGACTACAGAGCCTTGAACAAAGCTACTCAAAAGGATCACTTTCCTTTACCTTTCATTGATCAGGTGTTGGATAGTCTGGCAGGGAAGAAATTCTTTTCTTTTCTAGATGGATTAAGTGGGTATAATCAGATTAGAATTGCACCCCAAGACCAGGACAAGACCACTTTCACTAGCCCTTGGGGAACTTTTGCTTATAGAGTTCTTCCATTTGGGCTATGTAATGCACCAGCAACTTTTCAGAGTGCTGTTATAGGAATTTTTTCTGATATGCTGAATGAATCTATGGAAATATTTATGGATGATTTTACTCCTTATGGTGTGTCTTTTGAAGATGCATTACAAAATCTTGAAAAGGTACTTAAACGATGTATACAAGCTCACCTCTCCCTAAGTACTGAAAAATGTCATATGATGATGAGTGAAGGAGTGGTGCTTGGACATTTTATTTCATCTCAAGGTATTCAGGTAGATCCATCTAAAATATTGGTCATTCAGAATCTTTCTGTTCCTAAAACACAAATTGATGTGAGAAGTTTTCTAGGACATGCTGGATACTACAGAAGATTTATTAAATATTTTTCTAAGATAGCTTCTCCATTATTTGTGTTGCTTATGAAAAATGCTGAATTTAAATGGACTAATTCTTGTCAGAAAGCTTTTGAAGAACTCAAGCATCAGTTATCTACTGCTCCTATTTTGAGGGGGCCTGATTGGGCCCTCCCTTTTCATATATCTTCTGATGCTTCAGACACTGCAATTGGAGCTGTCTTGGGACAAGAGAAAAATCATCTTCCTTATGCTATCTACTTTATCAGTAAGAATATGACCCCTGCTGAGCTTAATTATACAGTTACCGAAAAGGAGTTTCTTGCAGTAATTTATGCCATTAATAAATTTTGACACTATATCATTGGTTATTCTACTTTTGTGCACACGGACCACTCAGCTATCAAGTATTTAATGAACAAATATGTTACAAATGCTAGAGTTACCAGATGGCTATTATTACTGCAGGAATTTGATATCACAATTGTATATCGGCCTGGTAAAGAAAATGTGGTGGCTAATTTCCTTTCACGGTTAAAAACTGATAATGATATTCCAGTAGATGATTCTTTTCCTGATGAGTATTTGTTTGCAGTTTCTGCTCACTCTCCATGGTATGCAGATATTGCTAATTATTTGGTTGCAGGAAAATTACCATCACACCTGTCATACAGAGAAAAGAGAAAAATTGTTCAACAAAGTGCCAGGTATAGCTGGATAAGTGGGTGTCTTTTCTACACAGGGCTTGATCAGGAAATCCGAAGATGCATTAGGGAAGATGAAGTGTATGATATACTGAAAGCTTGTCATGATGGCCCTTGTGGAGGGCATTTTGCTGATAAGAGAACATCACACAAAATTTTGAGGATGGGTTACTATTGGCCCTCATTATTTAAGGATGCAAAGAAATATGTAAGGGCTTGTGACAGCTGCCAGAGAATGGGTCAACCCAATCATAGAGATCAAATGCCATTAAACCCCCAGGTAGTTTTTGAACCATTTGAAAGATGGGCCTTGGATTTCATAGGACCCATTAATCCTCCATCCAACCAAAGAACTTATATATTAGTCTATACAGACTATATGACTAAATGGGTGGAGGCCAAAGCACTTATTAGAGCCAATGAAGAGGTTGTCCTAGCTTTCTTATTTGAAGAAATCTTCACTAGATTTGGAATTCCTAGAGAGCTAGTTACAGATGGAGGACCTCCATTCAATTCTCATGGTTTTAAGTCCACCCTTCAGAAATATCATATTCATCATAGAATGACTACACCATACCACCCCCAGGCCAATGGGCAGGTGGAAAGCACAAATAAAGTATTAGAAGCCATTCTAACTAAAACAGTGAAGGACAACCGGAAGGATTGGTCTCAAAGGCTCCATGAAGCATTATGGGCTTACAGAACTACCTGGAGAAACACTACAGGTTTTTCTCCCTATGAATTGGTTTATGGTAAAAATGTTGTTTTTCCTGTGGAATTTGAAATCAAAACTCTAAGAACTGCTTTAGCTGTTAATCTTGATTTGACTGATGTGCAGACAGCTAGGTTGCAGCAGCTTTTTGAATTGGATGAAAAGAGATTAGATGCCATTCACCAAACAACCATGATTCAACAAAAGAGAATGAAGTGGCATGATAAAATTATCAAACACAAGCAGTTCCAAAAAGGTAATTGGGCCTTGTTGTATGACTCTCGGTTTGAAAATTTTCAGGGTAAGCTACGCACACGTTGGCTTGGACCATATGAAGTAGATGTTGTTTTTCCTAATGGAACTGTAAGACTTTTAACAATTGATGATTCTAAAACACCTCTACTAGTCAATGGTCATAGGCTGTGTTTGTGTTAGCGCCCTGTTTCTAAAGAAGATTTCAAGACTACTTGCATGACTGATATTCATTATCTTTTTCTAGGGGAGTCTTCTGCTCCTCACAGCATTTAATTTTCTGCACTGTTTTTTTTAGTACTAGATTAGATTAGATTTAAAACTAATAATCCCTGTCAAGGGTTGGCATATTACAATTGAATTTTGCAGATTCTGGAAAAGCTCATTAAGGAGGACAAATTCATCATAAGAAGATCTGAAGCTTCAATCACAGAAGCTTGTTCCCTTCATTTCAACCCATTTCCTAGCAATATCCCTTCATCCCATTTCTACATTATTTCCCTTTTTCCATTTTTCCCACTTCTACCATTCCTGAAATATCATCCTTCAGCTAGTATTTCCTATCCCTTACTGCTGAAGTTATCCCCTATCAAACACTTCCCCCACTTGTCCCAAACCCAAGTCATTATATCCCATTTTCCTGATTTTTCCCGTTGCTGAAACACCAGTTTCAGCAACGCGTCATTCATTTTTCCGTTGCTGAAACACCAGTTTCAGCAACCTGTCATTCATCTTTTCATCATTAAAACATCATTTCTTTCCTGCTATACAAGCTTTTCAGTTCTCCACTTTTACTCTTCAGATCCTTTGGGTGAAAATTACTCAGTACTGAGCACATCCTGTTATGCTCATGTTCTAAATTTCAGAGAAATCTACAGATTCTTCCATTAATATCAAGCCATTATGAAGCACTCTACACTTCGAATTATTGAACCAAAGGTAAAAATGTAAGGTATGTGGTTTTAATGTAATGCAGTTAAATTATATTTTAAAGAGAGGATCTCGTTCATAATGATTGCAATCTCCACACGCTCAATCATCATTGCACCATACGTAGGGGGGGGGGGAATTTCGAAAACTGAATAATCATTTCACATCAACCAATCCTCCGTCATTCTTCATTCCATTTCCACCGTCATTGAAACTCCGCATCCTCTGTTGCAACAATTAGCTTGACCAAAGCCTGTGTTTCTGTCTTCTGTGCCTCTGCATGTGACTCAAGCTAGTAGCCATGGGAGGGTCGGCTATCAGACACGAGCCTGGTTCGATAAATCTTCTTCAAATGTTCCCGGAAGTCTATCAAATTTTTCAACAAGCAGGATGGACAACATACTTCGAAAGGTTAGGAGAATTTGATCAGCAGCAAGTTTTAGAGTTCGCACAGAACCTTCAGGGGAATTATTCAGTAGTTCAAGGGGTCCGCATTTCAGTTACAGAGGAGGACATAGCTCAAGTTTCAGGTTTTCCGGTTATCGGGACTCGCTGGTTCAGTAGGAAGCAAGTGATTTTAAGTGCACAACAAGATTTTCTTCTTCCAGATGAACCAGTTGAACTTAAAGGCCGCGGTGTAAGTCTGCATTCACTTCCTCGACCATGGCCAACAGTAGCAGAATTCATCAAGCACTACCTGACATGCGAAGGGCGTTACCAGGTAGTCTACCAACACGACTTCGTTTTGATGAATCATTTAAGGAATGGTCGATTAGTTAATATTCCCTATTATCTGCTTGGTTGTATCAAAAACATGTCATATTATTGCAGACGGGTTAAATTCCCATTGTTATCCCTTACCCATCATCGTTTATGCCAATTATTAATTCAGAGGGGTTTTGCTCAGCAAAAACCCCCTCTGAATAATCCACTCCTCATTCCCCAGCAGGCCGAAATTCCCCAGCAAGCCGAAATTCCCCAACAAGCCGGAAGTTCCCAAGAAACTCCTGAGAGTCCTTATGAAGGGCAACTGGACGATATCCCAGACTCCCCAGTAATTCCATCCTCAGAGCCAGTTGACCCAACCCCAAGTTCGTCCCACTTAGTAGAGTCACCCCTTCCCACTATTCCTATCCCTAGCGATGACTCACCCCCATCCCCACCTACTCATAAAAGGAAGAGAAGAACCCCAACAGTCTCTGTCTCAAAATGACGAACAAGGGCCACATTCCAAATTTTCACTTCTTCCGAAAGCCCTTCCCCCAGAAAAGAATCTTCCCCTACAAAGAAAAGGAAAGACAGTGACTTCTCTGCTTTCCTACCAGAAAGGAAAATGAAAATGACTATTGAAACAGGAGTTACTCCCATTTCCCCTGACCCCGCCACTATCCTGTTAAAACTTCAATCCTCATCTCCATTCCAAATTCCCCAACCCGTCTCATCCGGTGGCACTGCCACACAAGAACTAGTGCCCCGGGATAACATGACATCGTTTATGGCTCAAACAATGACTGCCACACAAGAACCCGTCACTTACCTAGAGGCTGAAACACAAGAACCAGCCACTGTGGTACAAGAATCATACACCAAGCATGATAATACAGGGAAACTAGCTGTAGCTGCTCCACAAGAACTAGCTACAGCTGCGGATCAGCAGGCAACCCCAGTAGAATTAACCAGCACATAGGGTTCACACACTATGGCATCTTTATTGGAGGAAAATGAGTTTTTGAAGTCAGAACTAGAGGCCTATAAGAATGAATTAATCATGGCACGAGAAGCCTTTGATAGAGAATTGAATCTCTACATGCTAGAACACACAGCATCAGCACAAAATAAGGATCCATGCAGAGAATACATGTGCCATGAGTGTGGTAATATTTACCGACAGGCAGGATATAAAGTAGTCAAAATTCAGGTATCTGAGGCATCTACATCAGCTGCAATTAAAGAAGAACGCCCTACTGCTCCACAAGAACCAGTAGGGCTCTCAAAAAGTCTGGAAAAAGAAACTAAACCATAGATATCTAGCCCTGAGCTAGTCAGCTCAGCCACTCAAACAATGCCCCAACCATAGATATCTAGCCCTGAGTTAGTCAGTTCAGCCACTCAGACAATACCCCAACCCAGTACTTCTAATGCTGGGACACAGACTCTGCCATGGAACCAATTAGAACTTATGAACAACTGGAAGAAACAATATGCTGTAGAACAAGATAAAATATTGCAGCAGCATAAGTTGGCATGGCAGAATCACATGTATGCCAACTGGGATATTTGGGAACAGACATTGCAACAGCTCAGGGATTCCAAGAAAGAAGTCAAGGAATCAAAGGAAAAGATGGTTTTGATGTTTTCATTAGTGCAAAAGTTGATGGCTACCCGAAAACCCTCTGTGAATTATTCTCTCTTCCTCTCTGAACGTTTGGTTTATTTTCAATTGAAGGAAATAAAGGATGGCAGACCTCATGAATTGGTTACTGCGGAACAATTTGTTAAAACTTTTGCAGAGGCCCCTGAAAGTGACCAACATTTGTTGTGTGAACTTTAATTCCATAACGAGGCCATGCTTGAGAATAGAAGAGTCAATCTCACTCCAATTGCAGGTGATGTAAAAATAAGGGCATTTGTTTCATTTCTGGCCAATCAGCTCACCTGGAAAACTGCGTTTATTGCAAGTAGTCATAATGAGGAGAATAGGCTCCTTTGGATTAGACCGGAACCTTTAAGTCCGGCCATGTTTGTAGCACAATATCACCAATTCTTACAGAAGCCGGGAATGCATAGGTACATACAACAACTACAAGCTTCAACACTTTTAAAGTGTCAACAGCAAATCAGAGTAAAGGAGGCTGTTGCATTGAAGGCCAACATTATGTTTTGGCAGCAGTCATGTAAAGAAAGACAAGATTATCACCCTTTTAGCCCTGATAATCTTCAAGCTGCACTTTCCAGGGTACCTAATTACATCAGATGCATTCGACATTGTGGAGAAAACTGGATTGGTTACCATTTTCATTTTCCAATTCTATGGATGCCTTCAGAGAAATATCAGTGTCACTATCAATTGGCTGGCAGAGATGAAGCTGTAGCATGGCAGCAATTGCAGAATAATAGAGGATTCCGAGCTCCGACAGATGCCACCTTCTCCAGCTACTGCTTGAGCAACTTGCATGCACAGAGTCAGTACTCAGACTCTGACTCAGACTAGGAGTTGCCTGAGGACATGCAACATTTTCAGCTGGGGGGGATGTTAGGACCTCACTATGTATCATTTTTACTATATATTTTGATACCACCTTACCTTTTATAACCATGTTTAAAAAGGATTCCATCATCATTTTCATTTACTTTATCCCAAGGTATATAAAATCCTCTTCTTTATTATATGTTTAATCTGTTTACATATAATTCCATAATACTCTTATATTTTATCATTAATCGAAGTGGATTGTTGCTAACATAAGTCTAAAAGATCGCAGATAAGTTATATGCTGTGCTGGAACAATCGGCCGTTGCTGAAACAGTCAAACTTCGTTGCTGAAACAGTCGACTCCGTTGCTGAAACAACCGACTCCGTTGCTGAAACAGCCAGCCGACACGCAAATTCCGCCACCATTCGTAATTTGCGATTCTGGAAGAGCATTTTGTGGAACAATGGAAACAACATGAAGACGTGGTTACACGGATTATTTTGAAGATAGCACTCTTTTTATATATGTTGTAACAATATCTTTTTATGGAAGAACAAAATAGTCTGTTTTAAGAAAGAAGAACAGATTCGGGATAAACGTAGATTTTCTCTCATATAATTGTAAGAGATGTCTCCTCTTTAAAAAGAGGAGACATCATCATTAGAAGGGAGTTCGAGTTTGAAAGCTACAGGAGAACATTGTGTTTGAAAGAACTGGAGCTAGACTCCATTTGTAATGTACCATTTCTTTTGACAGATGAATAAAATTCTCTTTTGAGCGCTCCAATTTAATTCTTTCCCTAGGGAATCTTGTGAGAGGGAAAGGGCCCGCCTTCCTCACAAGATTCACCCGACTGTCCCTGTAGTTTGTTTAATTTCTTTATGCTGTTTGCACTTTACTTTAATTCTGTTGCTGAGACACCAGTTACACAGTTCTGTAGTTTATTGAGTATTCTGTTTCCTTAACACTGCATGAGTTTAGTACATTCATTCTTAAGAAGTTGAGAGATCTATTTCTGTTATTTGTTTGAATGTATAATGCTGGGAAGCAGGTGCTGAAGGTTCATGTATAAAGGAATAGGGTCCTGTTTCCATTGATTACCTTTCTTTTCCTGTAGTGTGATTAGAAACAGGAGACAGGTGCTGAAGGTTCCTGTTCATGGGAATAGGGTCCTGCTCTCTTGAGTTATCTTTTCTACAGAGTGATTAGTGTCAGGCAGCAGGTGCTGAAGTTCCTATTTAAAGGAATAGGGTCCTGTTCCTGTTATGGTTGATTGGTTTCCTTTCCTGCAGATTGATTTCCCATTATTTGGATTCTAAACTGCAATATAGGAATTACTTCTGCTATAACATAAGTGACTTCAGCTTTGATTAAACAGAGTGTGAATAATTAGATTTGTATGATTGGTAATTGTGTGGATTTTTACTACAACATTGTTTTTGCTTTTGAAATTGAGCATATCCAGTGCGTGATTGTCTTTGGAATAAACAGACTTCCTCGGGTTGACAATTTATGTGGAGCTTGAATTGTGAAAACAATTAAAGCGGCAACCCACATTCCTATGGGATCCCAATCGTGTTGGTGTAGAATAAGGATGGGACTTGGAGACTCTGTATTGACTATCAGGCGTTGAACAAGATCACTGTGCGTAACATGTACCTGATCCCACAGATTGATGACCTTCTAGACCAACTCAAGGGGGGAAAATATTCCAACAATATCGACTTGAAGTCTAGGTATCACCAGGTACCAATCGAACCCTCTGATGAATGGAAAATTGCCTTCAAAGCCAAGGAGGGCCTTTTTGAATGGTTGGTCATGCCTTTCAGGTTGACGAATTCTCTCGCAACCTTCATGAGGCTGATGGACAACATATTGTGGCCCTTCACCAACTCATTTGTAGTAGTGTACTTGGATGACATCCTGATCTTTAGCCAGACTTGGGATGAGCACCTCCACCACATCGAATAGGTCCTCCAAACAATACGACAACACAAGTTGTGTGCCAATTTGGAGAAGTGCACTTTTGGCATGACCCAGGTTCAATATTTGGGATAAATTATTGATGAGAGGGGGGTTCATGTGGATCCAACCAAGATCTAATTCATTCGGGATTGGCCAATCCACACCACTTTAACAGAGCTCCGCAACTTTTTGGGTCTTGCGCATTTCTACCGCAGGTTCGTGTTGGGATTCTCTCATATCACTTGGCCCTTGAGCCATGTCACCAAGGGAGGAGTGAAATAAAATTTATTTTGGTTTGAATCTCAACAGAAGGAATTCGTTGAGTTGAAACATCGCCTCTTCTCTGCCCCAGTGCTCACATTACTAGACTTGCAACAACCATTTGAGATCGAGACAGATGCCTCATACTATGCTATTGAAGTAGTTCTTACTCAACAGGGGCATCCAGTGGTATATCATAGTGAGACATTGTCTGACACAGTCTGAAAGTATCCCACTTATGACAAAGAGATATATTCCATTGTGCAGGCCTGCCGACAATGGAAGCATTACTTTTTGGGGGAGGAAACGATCATCCACACAGACCACTGACCCCTGCAGTTCATAAAGACACAAGGGAAGTTGAAGAATGATTGCCATCAGAAGTGGTCCACATATCTGCAAAAATTTCATTTGAACATCAAGTAAAAGAAGGGAAGCACCAATAATGTTGCAGACTGCCTCAGCCGACTGCCGATCGTGGAGCTAACCATCGTGCTCAACTCTTGTGGGCATGAGACTTATAATTGGCCACTTCTCTAAAAGAGCGATCCAGAATTCAGCCACACGTAAAAGACGCTCTTAGAGGGTAAGAAAGTTCCAAATTTGAACCTCCAGGATTCACTACTATGTCACCTAGGAAACCTTTGTGTTCCTTCAAGCGAGCATGCTAAGATGATTTTGGAAGTGCACTACAATCAGGTCATTGGGAATTTCAGGGTCGAGAAAATAGTGGAAGTACTGCAGAGGTATTTCTATTTTCCAAACCTTTGACTTGATGTCGGGAAGTACATTAGATCCTACAGTGCCTATGCCATTTCCAAATCGACCATCAAGAAGCAAGGACTTTATACTCCGCTACCTACCCCTAGTCGATCTTGGGAATCCATCTCCATGGATTACATGTCGGCCTTCCTTCTACTAAGCATGGTAATGACTGTGTTTTCATGGTCGTCGACAGATTCTCAAAGATGGCCATTATGACGGTTTTCAAGAATAATATCACAGCAGAAACCACTACTAAACTCTTCTTTGAACATGTATGGGTACACTTTGGGATCCCACAGTCTACCATCTCAGGTCGGGACAACATGTTCCTCAGTACATTTTGGTCCAGCCTCTGGTCAATGCTGAACACCAAGCTCACCAAGTCCACAACGTTCCATCCCCAAACTGATGGCCAGACAGAAGTCGTAAAAAGGATGATCATACACATTATGCACATGTACAACTCAAATAATCCACGCACATGGGATGAGAACCTCCCCTATGTACAACACACCTATAACCAGGCTCTCCATAGCTCAACTAGCCACAACCCCTTTCATGTGGGCTTGGGATTCCAGCCGCTATGCCCCATTGACGTAGCCATGTCATTTACGCCGACTCAGGCCGATTCAGCTCATGTCCAGTCTGAAGCTGACAAGGCAAACAACTTCATTGAGTGCATTCAACACATTTTCCAATAGGTTCATGACATATTGGACAAATCCAATGGCAAGTACAAGAAGTGACATGATCAACATCGGGTGCCACACAACTTCCAGGTGGGCGGCAAAGTGTGGCTACATTTGTAGAAGGAGCACCTCGCTGGACCCCATCGTAACCTTCACCCACTCCAATATGGGCCATACACCATCCCTAAGTCTGTAGGGGATAATGCCTTCGAGCTCAGTATTCCACAAGTCCTTGTTCTGCACCCAGTGTTCAATGTGGACCACCTTCGGCTCTATTAATTCCCACATCTACTAGACACCTCCAACATTGCAGAACAACTCACACCAACAGAGTTAAACCCAGACTGCATGGAAAATTCCACCATGAATCGTATCATGGACACGTAAATAAAAACACTCGCCAATAGAAGATCCAACTGTATTGGGTTGTCAAAGCTGTCCAAATCCTGCACCAAGGCAAATGGCTCACCAGGGGCCAAGTTCAGCAAAATTTTTCTCATTTCATGGAGGAAATCAACATAATGGGGACCATTTATTCCTAAGCGGGGAGGAATGATCCAGGAGGATATTGGTGGCCACCCGCCTATTCCACCTAGGGCCCAACCATTTTTTCTTTTAGTTTTTCAGTTTCCTTAATTGTAGCACAGTTTACTATTTTTAGCAGTTTTTTCGGGTCCTGAACTTCCAGAGCTGTTTTGAAACCCTAAACAACGTTTTTGGGGAAAACCGAGAGAAAAATGGGTCGCTAACCAATGTTTCTCACATCAAAATTTGTATTCCTCGGATAGATATTTCTAACGAGGTATCGTGTGCATCAAAAAAATATCGTATGCCAAAGTTACATCCTTGGGAAGTTGATCTACCAATTTACCCAAACAAGGCCCATACTTTTGGCGCTTCATCTCCTAGGCTTGGGTTTTTGATGCTTAGGGTTTTCCATTGTTTCTAAATAATAAAGAGGCCTTCGAGCCTCATTGTAACACAGTTCAGAGGCCTTTAACCACCACATATATTCTCATAGATAAGCTACCAGCGCCCTAGCTATTTTATTGCCACTTTGTCTCTAAGCATATTTCGGTTATGTGATATTAACGAAATGAAGTCTTATTTCTACTTCATCTCTGCGTTTATGTGTGTTTCTGTATTTTATTGCATTCCTTCATAAGGCTGGATCAAAAATGCATAGCAAGCCACTCAAACAATCCTTTTTTAGTTTTAAATGTGGTCTTCCATATGTCCTCTTTAGCTATTCTTACTTGATGATAACCACTTCTAAAGTCTAATTTAGTGAAATAATTTGCATACCTCAACTAATCAAGAAAATCATCTATTCTTGGGAGTGGATAACGATTCTTTACCGTGATTTTGTTTAGTGCACAAAAATCCACACACATGCACCATGTTCTATCCTTCTTGGGCACCAACACAATCGACGAACCACATGGAGAGGTATATGGACAAATGATCCCTTTATTCAACAACTCTTGGATTTTCTTCTTGATTTCTGCACTTTCCATTATCGACATCCGATACATACCAATATTAGGGAGTGGAAAATATTGCTACAACTGTATCTCATGTTGGATTCCCCTCTTGGGAGTTAACCCCTTTGGTTCTTGAAACATCTCGCCATGCTGACTTACCACATCAAACAAATCATATTTCAATTTATCATCAAAACCTTCAAAATTTTCATAATCCATATCATTCCTTTGTTTGATCATAAGAAGCACAAAGTTTTTTCTTGAATTTACTAGTCTTTTCATTTTCCCTGCATTAACTAAAGAGAGATTTAGATTTTTGCGATGAGCTCTCACAATATATTCCACTCCATCTTTGAACAAGTGGTACTTTTTCTCATGGCGATAGAAGGTTGCTTTCCTGTCATAGAGATAAGGACTACCCAAAACAATTCCTGATATCTCAAGTGGCACAACATGTAACTCAACTTCATCAATAAAGTTTGTGGTGATTGCAAACCAAAAAATACATTTTCTTGTAACTTGTAAATTTGTATCCTTGTTTATCCAGCCCAAAGGATATGGCTTGTGATGAGGTATGGTTTCAAGTTTAAGCTTATTGACTAAGTCTTCAGATATTAGGTTCATTTGATACCCACTATCAAATAGTGTGTCGATTTTTGTATGTTTTTAGACAAATCTTACATGAAACATCTCTATTCTTGTTTCTTCACTTGGAGTGTTACAGTGACAATTGGATGAAATAGTACTTGCTATGGCTTATTTTCCCTTTGTGACAATGGCTGCAATTTTGTCTCATCACCTGAGTCGGATCCAAGATCATGTTGTGTGGTAGCAGTTGTCTTTCGTTTCTCCTTGTTGTTGAATTTCTTGGGCCTCAATTCTGGATGAAGCTTCCCACAGTGAGCTTCATCATGACCCTCTTTGGAATATTTTTTACATGTGGTTTTCTCCCCTTATTTTTTAACGGATTCATTTTTCTTTTGTTTTCCTTTGAAACCCTTTCCTTTTACATCACCCTTAAATGGTTTATTTTACTTTCTTCTAGTACATTTTTCCCTCTTTCCTCAAGGTGTGTAGCTTGCACACAAACCTCATCTAGATTAGTGAGATTAAACATTAGGATGGTATGTTTTAGGTAACTATGTAAACCCCCTATATAATTCAGCAAGGTATCTTGAGAATGAAAATCAACATCTAACATAAGAGCTCTTTTTCTAAATTCTTGAGTGTAATCTTGCACACTTTGACCCTTAAGTTGTCCAAATTTTTTCCAGTTAATAATGGATTTTTGAATGTAAGCTAGAGGGTAGAATTGCCTTTTAATTGTAGAAATGGAGTCAGACCAAGAAATTGAGATATTACCATGTTTTTTAATCTCATCTTGTGTCCTTTCTTCCCACCATACAAGTGATGCACCCTCCATTCTCAAGGAAGCAAATTGAATCTTTATGTTATCCTCTTAAAGGTTCTAGATTCAACAATAAACCTCCAAATGACGAATCCAATTATATAGATTCTCTAAATTCACTTCACCATTATACATCAGTAGTTCAAATTTAACATCAAGTTTAAGTAAGGGTGGTTTACCAGTTCCTTTTGAGTATGTGTATGAACAAGTGGAAGGGTTTTTGTAGTGGAAAATGATGAAGAGGAAGGTGAAGATAGTGGTGATGATGATGGTGGAGTGGATGGTGTTTTATCACCATCTGCATGACCTACTCCTCCTGGATAACCATATCCTCTAGGAGGCCTATAACTTTCTCCCTACATCCTTAAATTCCTCTCCTCATAGAGGACCTTTACCATCTTTGTCATATCAAAAAATTCCTTCTTGAATTCTCTCTCCTCTTATGTCATGGTAGGTTCTCCTTCATGAAACATGCTCACTAAAGACTCAACTTAAATTTGAGGACGTGTTGGTGTTGAAGACTTTGTAAACCTTGCCCTTCTTCCTCTTGACCCAACTACATGGCTTTCAACTAGCTTCCCCTCTCCTCTTTTGAGTTTTAACCTTGTAAGCATGACACAAACTTGCAAACAATTAGATCCCTTCTTGCACAATATACCTAAAGCTCTAATACCAAAATGATATGATTAAGGTATGTTAGTAATGTTGTGCTAATTCCTCTCTCAGATTTTAAAACAAATGCTTTTCATGTGCTTAAGGATTCAATTCCTCTTGCAAGTTAACTGAGTCTCATGAGTAATTTTTATGTTAATTTTATGAACAATTTAACACGAAAGATATATTGAACAACACCAAAAAAATGTACAGTACATCACCATACAACACATCAACACATGGATTTGATGAAGGATTTCACCCCTCCTGGGCTACATATCCTTGGTCTAGCTTCCATGGCTTGGGCCTCTATATTATGCTCAAATTTTGTAAAATGATGTGTTGACAATGCTTTTATGCTCCCGAAACATGTTTTGTTTAGTCTAGAACACTCAAAAATGGTACCTTAGCCTATTTCTGCCCCTGATTTGGTTGAAAACTAGATGAGTTATGACCTCTCTTATTTTTCCCACAATTCGCTCCACAAATTGCACAAAATCTGAGCCGGTCCTACAAATCCGCCCGGAATTTGGCAAACTGTCCTACAATTTCACCAACCAGCGGCGCAAATTGTGGGACAGTTAATTTTGCTAATAATGTCTTTGAGATGGATTAGCACTAACAAACCCAAATTAACTGTTAATTAAACTTGATTAAGGCTTTTACAGTGCATTTATGGACTAGCGCTCCGCCCGCGGTCCTGGGTATTGGTCACATGCTTTGGGGGTTGGCCCCCTCTCCCCCCATCGGTGAACTTTGTAAAATTCAAATATATGTGGCAATGTATGTAGGTTAAGAACCATAGTGTAGAGGAGTTGGTAACGGTGCATGTTAGTTCAGCGAAGGTCGCAAGTTTGACCCCCACCCAGTCCCTCTGGTCCTTAACCAAATTTTTACAATGCCATGAGGGGGGCACGTGGTAGCCCTAGGTTGAGCCACATGTCTCCTCCTCATTGGCTTACCCGTGACCAATAGAAACCTGCCAAATATCACCAAGATGCACCAACCCCCATATACCACTTGGTAGTCATTCATTCACCAAAGAGATGGGTTGAATAACCCGTTGACCTGTCTAGTCAGCATGCCACATCAACAGTATGGACTGTTGATTGGGCTCCCTATCTACAGAATTTTTTGCCTAATTTGCATGTTTAGGAAAATAGACAGAACACGTTTTTGAAGCCATACATAGTCTATTTCGTGTGAAATGAGTTGTGTCGGATTCAAAATGACGAAAACTACGTGGTCGTTCAGGTTTCATGTCATTCTGAGAAATTTTATTTTTTGAGAATAATTATGAGCACCTGATCACCCTCTAATTGATAATGTGATTTTCTGGAAGATTTTCTTGCAAACATATATGGATCACATATTTTTAAACTCTCAGATGTAGTTGATTCCTTCACTGCCTCATTTGATGGTAAAAAATACAGAGTGGGAGATGTGGACATGATAGTCGATGTAAATGTCATTGTTGAAGACACCCATTTCCTTGTTGATGGTGAAAGTTGGTCTAAGAAACAAAGGGTTTCTAATATCCCTTGGAGAAAGTTGTTGGAGAAGAAAGTGCATGCGTATAACATTAAAGGAATGTTTGTTTCATATTTGAAACCACAATGGTTGAATATGTTGTTATTTTTGTGAATATGTGTTACATGTGAATGTCGTTTTAGCTTGGTTTTTCTCTATCACATATGACTATTAATGGTATTCTTACGATTTAGGTTGAATTTTCTACATTTCTTGTATAAAATCCAAGTGAATATTTCCTCTATATATCAAAAAAGACAGTCGAATTATGAACAGGCTCTTATCCATCATAGCTTGATTTCCAATTTGTTCAAACACTAATTGGATAAATTGGGGCAAGACTAGGAAACATTTTTCGAGAAAAATGGTTTTGTTAAAACCCTCGCTCCTAGGTAAGTTGATCCCCAAGTGCCTTGTGAAAATACTTCATCTTCCCCTGTGCACAATGTTACACTTTGAAATGACTTGGACTCATGTGAGGATGTTAATCCTTCTCCTTCAGAAGAATACATAACTTTAAAACCTAAAACTATACATTTTCATCGGAACAATTGTATTGATGAAAGCACTTCCATACATAAATCTGAGAAAAAACTCAGGAACAAGGGTAAAATGAGGGGTTTGAAGGAAAAGTCTCAATCTAAGTGTTCCCCCTTCGAACCTGCAAGTGACCAATAATACATTCAGTATATTCGAGAGCATGATGCACATATTAATGACACATTAATTAATTGAAGGCTTTGCAAGTATCAATGAAATAAACAGAGGCTCTCTTCTGATCAGATCTATGCTAATATTAATGAGTCTCTGCCTATAAAGGTTAAGTCAAAAGCTCCAAATAGTCATGACTTCCCTGATTATGTCAACACCACACTAGACATAGACAGTCAAGCTGACAAAGTTGCTTCGAGAAGTTTATACAATATTTATTAGCACCAATAATTTATTTTCATAGTGTCTCAGTGAAATGGCCGAATTCAACAACCTGCTTGAGAAAATGAGAAACTCAGGGATACCTATAGGTTAAATGAAACCATTAGCCAACAAAATTTCGCCAATTTTATCAAATATTCATAGATATCTGATTCCGAAATTATAATAAAATCATCAAAAGTTAAGCTCCTAATTTCTCGAGAGTGCTAAACAAAGATTTATATTAATATCTCTCAATTGATTGAGGTACAATTTTTTTTTATCTCTATTTTCCAAATTTGAAAGAGCGTTACAAAATAAAATATTCTATAACAACCCTCGTTCCCTATTAAGTCTTGTTGTAACTTTATATATATATATATATATATATATATATATATATATATATATATAATTGGTTACATGTGATATTGTCGCTTAAATATGTATCTCTATGATTATTGGACAAACCTATCATGTTTCCTTCAATCCGTGGAGATGTTAGCCAGGACATTTTCTATGTTATTCAGTTGATCTTTTGTTACTTGTTAACTCGACATTAGCCCTGAAGATTATACTGAGGGATCTAGATGGGTGAGTCAAAATACAATTTCTGAACGGAGTAATGTTGTCAATTGTGACTGTGGAATTAATTTTTAGTACAAATATTTGATGTGGTTTGTTTCCATCTACTTCTTGTTTCACTGTGCTTCCATCGTCATACTTTTATTTCATTATATATTTTGGTTAGATAATATTATTTTGTTTACTCGATGATTTGATTCTCAAGTAAACAATTTCATTACTCGATTGATGCTTTTTCACCTACTCGTATTTGTAGTTCCACTTTAAACTGATCAATTATTCTTCTTTAGTAATTTGAATATTAGGGAGAATAATTTGATTAGTGATTTTGAATTAATTGGATTATCATCAAGTTAATTTAAGGTCGGTCCTTTATTTGAATATATTGCAGTGCTATTTTATGTGAACGATAACTTTTCTCCTACTCCAATACTGAGTCAATTTTTTATTGGTTTGAATCATCAATAATTCATAAAAGTATGAAAACTATTTTATAAGATATTGTTGATTTTTGTTCCTCTTCCATCTTAAAAAGGGAAAGAGCCTTGGCCAAACATAGATTAAAGAATAGTAAATAAAGTTACACTTGTTTCTTTTCTTATTTTTAAGTAAATGTGTAAAGGAAAAAGAAGTTATACTATTTTTAGCATACACCATGAGTCTTTTGTACTATTACAATTTCTTGTTCCACCTTTAATTTCGTTGAGGAAAGAGATAAATAATTTTTCTATTTTATTCAATTAAGAGTAACATTGTATTATGTTGTAAGGAGATATTTTTATTTTTTTTAAATCATATTCTTTCTCGAAAGCTAGTTCCATTTTTTTTCTAGTTAAATTTGTTTATTGTATTATAACATTGTAAATTGTTGTAAAACATTTTAGCTTTGTTACAATAGTTGTTATATTATTAATTTTAATTTTAATTTACAAATAAAATATATAAATTAGAGCTCTTTATATGTAATTAGTGTTAGATTATTTTCATTTTACGTAATTTAACTTAACTTGATTATTAGTTTAGATAATATAAAGTTTAGGATAGTTTTAACTTAGTTTAGGATAGTTTTCGCCACCAATATTTTCCATAGGATGAGTAGGCCAAAGGCCAGCACAGTCTTAAAACCTGTCGAGAACGATCATCCAAAAGAGTTGGGGATGTGTGAAGAGCCTTGGTTTGGGTCGTTTCTCCTTTGATGCTTTAGGTGCAGTGACGCTTGTGTCAAGAAAATGGTGCTAGGAGGGAAAATCTAACCATAGATGGCAAAAGGCAGTAGCAAGAGTCGAATTGTTAGGACCCCAATTGTCACTAGGAGTTACACCAACCTTCCCTGCTTGGTTGGAAATAAGTCATTGATGGCAAAGGAGATGGCAAAGAAGGAACACCCAAACAAGAACAAGGCAAAGAGAGAAGCAAAGCAAAGTAGAACAAAGAGGCGTTATAGAAGAGAAGTAGAGGCAAGAAAAGAGAGAAGTAGAGAGAGGAAACAAAGGGTGGTGTGTGTCGAATAAATAAACTCTATGGCGAGGGTTTTGTGGAGTTCTGCAGACAAATGAAGAAAATCCATATCCTGTTCAGAGGCAGAGTTAGAGAAGGACTGTTGATCTTGACTTGAAGATCTGGCCACTAGAAAGTTATAAGCACTCCACTGTATAATGAAGATTTGTTTCAGGGTTAACGTGCATTTGTCAAGTTGAGTTCTGTGTGAATCTTGTTTTGGGAATCTGCTTGTATGTTCAGTAATGAGAATGTGTTCCTGATGAATCCTTGTGACCAATATGAACCTCGGTGACTGGGTTATGTGTGGATAGGCCGTTGAACCCGCAATGGAACACAAATTGACTATGTGGAATGTATGAGCCATGTGAGCTCTGTGTAATTAGATTTATTGTGATTCTGCGTGGGATTGGAATAAATTGATGTTACTGAAAGTCATTGATTATGCTTAGCCATACCTGTAGTTACCAGCATGGTAAATTGCAGTGGAAGATTGTGTTGAAAGGCTTCGCCTCTATCTTTAGAAACTTGTATAGAAGTTTTAACTGGATTCTCCGTGCTCCAGAACCAAGGCAATAATATGGTGTAATTGCATAAACTCCTGAAGGCTCGTAGTTATACACCTCTGTGTAATGGCACAATTCCCGTTGTATGCTTCTGTGTAAGTATGGAAGGTCTAACGATGACGTGGTATTGATTAGTCTATGAGTCTCGGTGTTGACTAACCTTTAAAATGGCAAAGGCGACTTGAACCTGGAGTATGAAGAAGGAACCTACGCAAAAGACCTGGAACTTCAAGCATGAAATTTCAGTGAATACTGCTTAAGATCGGATGGCCACACCGCTTAAGTATAAGTTGTAATTTGATTTCTGTGAGTTTATCTGTCATGCTGAAGCCGACACGTGGCTCCAAGGGCTCAGGGAAAAATGCCTCCATTGCACTCCATTGCACGTTATCGTTCGCGCATCTCCACCGAGCGATATCCGTTGGATCAACCAAAGTGATGCACCGTATTGTCAACTGTCGGATTTGGATGGTCGTAGGCGCTGGGGCCCAATTCTAAAATTCTATTGATCGAAACTTTTTAAACTAAGGTTTGCAGGATTATTAAATGATGTTTGAATAAGAGAAGGGGATGAACCATGAAATATATGTGGGATCAACCATATCATGATGGTTTAATATTTGAACAAAGGTCGTGACCATATAAGAGATATAGCATTATATGTGAGTAGGCTGACATCGTTTAATATATGTACCTGCCGAGGGTTATATGATATGGTTGAGTTATATCGAGAGCATGCTGAGATGAATTAGGGATGCGCCTTATATGCAAAGGCCCAAACCATATATATATTTATACAGTGTGCAATATATATAAAGGCAGGGTGTAATGCATCGTGGGCGTGACGAGAAATGATTAGTATTAAACCTTTGGCAAAGTATATATGTGGGTAGCGAATTTATATTAAAAAGATAGTCATATTTATGCAGCGGTTACATTACTGCAATAAAGAGTGCAATAAGTTTAATATCAACAGAATTGACAAACCTTTAAGAAGCTAAGGCACAAATGGGGCTATGAAATGTTGGTTTTTATGTAACCAAAAAGGTGAAATGTAAATGGTTTTTAATTGATTTATATTGTTGTGATGCAAAGGCAAGTATCCTGCTTTTAGTATACAACCTGACTGTGGTATTAGCACTTGTATATATTGTTATAAATTAAATGAGTTAATAAAGGAATGAGAAGACAAGAGCCAAAGAGTCATGGTCGTTTCACTCCAAATTCTGAATATACAATGAGAACTATATATACTAATGTTTATATGCAAAATTGATGTTAGAGAGAGTAAAGAGAGAATGTAGAGATATGAGAAGAGGAGACAGAGAAGATTAAGAGAAGCAGAATAGAAGGAGAAGCTACAGAACAGAGCTTATATTTGAGGTAAATCAGCAAACTTTCAGTTTGATAAATTGAGGAAGTTGGAGCTTCCCTATCAAGTTGCAGCTTGATAGTCGTCAGTTGTAGCTGACTGAGGTTGGAGCCTCCTGTAGGTTGGTGCCTGCAGAAAACTGAAGGGAGTTGGTGCTTCCTTGCAAGTTGTAGCTTGCAGAATTGAGGTAGGAGCCTCCTGTAGGTTGGTGCCTGCAGAAAATAGTATGCAGAGGGAGTTGGAGCTTGCCTTTGCATCACAACAATAATAAGATGTGGTTTTCTCCCTTTATGGGTTTCCACTTATATCTGGTGTCTCTGTGCATGATGTTTATGTGTTGATCTGATTTATATCATCTGCTTAATACCTGCTGCTCT
>JAXQQM020070676.1:0-11153 GCA_034641835.2 Pinus albicaulis | reverse complement strand
GGGGTGTTACAACTCTCTCATGGCATATTTTCTCGATAAACATACCATTAATTTTTATTTTTTGATGAAGAATATCATGGTAGTAGATATCACGTATTCAAATTAATATTTCAAAATTGATTGGACTCTAGGAGATCCAGAAGGACATCGAGCTTGTCCAATTTTGAGATTCAACAAAAAAAATGTTCGTTTGGGACGAATTGAGAGGAACCTGTAGTTTCCTCGCTACTCTGAGATTCTAGGTTCCAGTGCAAAGGATCTTGCACTGGTTGAGTTCTATGAGGACTATATAGTAAATTTAATTTCTTTAAGTATGGTTAAATTTTGATGTTTCTTTGTCAGTTAGCATTATTATAGGTATTTTAGTAAGTGGGAACTCGATTTTAGACATTAAGGCTTACAAGGCTGAATTTGATAGGCTCAAAAACTTCAGATTTTGGATAGCTTATAATGTCTTTCGATGGCCAACAAACCTTGTTTCTCACTAGGCACGTTGAGGCCACGTAATGTCTATTATGGTGTAACATGCTTTAAATTTGAATGAATGAAACGTCTATGATGGTGTAAGATTCTTTAAATTTGAATGGGTGAAAGGTCCTTTAAATTTGAATGAATGAGAGGTCCTACTAAAATTAAAAAAATAAATAATATAACGAAAAATATTAATTTTAAAATTTCTGTAATGATAATGTTTTAAAATAACAAATACAATAAATATTTATTAGTTTTAGTAACATAAAATTAAGTTACAAAATAAATGAAATTGTCAACATAATAATATTTTTACTCAATCTTAATCAAATGCATAAAATAATGTTAATTCTAAGATTCATAATAAATGTTATGTGTGTCCACATGTCACCTTGTTAATTAAGGTGTATAATGTTTGTATGTATGTGTAGGCTTGTGTGCACCATTTGTTTGTTGTGTGCTTGTATGCATGTAGGCTTGTGTGCACCCTTTGTTTGTTGTGTCCTTGTACGCATGTGAGTGATTGTAAATCATTGGCAATGGATTGTGAGTTGCATGTGTGTGGTTAATCCCATTTCAATGATATACAATTTTATGGGTCTTATAAGTTCTCACTTTCAGGTGATTGACCTTATTAGTAGAGATTTTACATCTCCAAATAAAAAAGAGCCTTCTATAGAGTAATTTTTAATTGATTTAAAACATAACATTTAATTCAAAATATTAAAATAATTTTTTTAATCGTATTTAAATAATACTTTTATTATCATAAAAACATATAAAATAACATTAAAAAAATGAAAGATAATAAAATAAATTTAAATATTGATAAAAATTATATATATATATATATAATAAATTAGGTATATATATATATATAAATAAATATATAAATATATATATATATTTATATATATATATATATATATATTAATTAACACTTAGAATAATTAGAATAATAAATTAACATAATTTAACAATGGTACAACTAAGGATTATTATGATGATTTATTATAAAATAAATTTAAATACTTATTATTATGTGTTTTTATCAAAATTTAAAATATATAAAATATAATTGCAAATATGAAAATTAAAGTAGATGTATATTTAAAGTGACATTATATAGCTTAATATGATAAAAATATTGTAACGTAATATAATATCTTATAAATGATAATAAAACAATTATAAATTAAACTAATTATAAAATAATTTAATAATATATAATAATAATAAAAACATGTTATTATATTTAATAATATATACACAAAAAATATATATAAATTATTCTATTCACAAACATTGTTTTAAAACTAGTAAATAAAATAAATATAATTATCAATATCATAATATTTTTATGAATGATAAATATAATAACATATTATTTATATTTATATTTTTTTATAATAAAACATGATAATAATCCATAGTTATATCATTGTTGAAATTATGCTAGTTTATATATATATATATATATATAAAATCTCTACTAACAAGGTCAACCACATGAAGTTGAGAGCTTATATAACCCCAAAAACAGTACATCATTGGCATGGGACTAACCACACCACAAACAGTCCATCATTGGCATGGGACTAACCACACGCACACACCCACAAAATCCATTGCCAATGAGGCATAATCACTCACATGCATACATGCACACAACAAACATACACATGGGCACAAACATTACACATAATGACTCACAAGGTGACATGTTCACACACATCAGACTTATAATTAATTTTAGAATTAATATTATTTTATGCATGTGTTTAAAATTGAGTATAAATATTATGATGTCGACAATTACAATTATTTTATAAGTTAATTAGTATAAAATTAATAAGAATTTATTTTCTTTATTATATTTAGAGAAATGCATATTTTAAACAAAAATTTAGGATTAATATTTTTCCATATATTATTAAATTATAGTATTATGAAAAATAAAATTATAAATGAGTCAAATTAATGAAAAAAATTAATTAGAATTAATTGAGTTTATTTATTGTATTGATTTTAGTATTAAATAGTTAATTGATATGTGTTGTTATAAATATTATGTTGTTATAAATATTATGTTATTGTTCTTTTTCTTTTTAGTTTCATGATTTGCATGATACTTTATAACATGATAATGGTTGATTGAGTTGTAACTTGTGGGATAATATTATTTCTTTTTATTTTTATTGTAATAAGTATATTATTTTGCAATTTAAAATTATCAAAGTTTAAATAGAAAAAAAATCCATAATAATAATAATAACAATAATAATAGCTTAATTAAAAAATCAATAAAAGAAAAAATAATACAATAATAATAATAATAATAATAATTTAACAAATCTTTAAACTAATACATCTATAAATCAATATTCAAAATAATATATTAATATATAGAAATAATGAGAGTATATTTATAATCATATAAATAAAAAATTAAAAAATATATTTTCACATATCACACTAATATATCTACATGAAAATAATACATATACAATAGTAAGAAAGAAAGATTCCTACATATAAGACATACAAATGTAGAAAAGAATAGATTAATACACACATGAAGAATACATTTGTACACATACAAAGAATACAAGTTAACGAGACACATATAGGAATGTAGCCAATAATAAATTCATACACATCAATACTTTCATACACATACAAAGAAAAGAATACAAATAAAGAAGACACATTGGAAAGTAGATTCATACACACATGAAGAAGACATTCATACACATACATTGAATACAAGGAAATAAGACACATTACTAAAGAATATATTCATACACACATGAATAAGGCATTCATACACATACAAAAAATACAAGTAAATAGTCACATATAAAGGTAGCAAAGAATAGATTTGTAACACCCCCAATTTGTGTGTTGAATTTTTAAAGTTAGACATTGAACTTTAATCCTAAAGGGGGTGGACCCCAAGGGATAAGTATGGTGTGAATGTATTTGCAGATTTTATTTGAGGAAATAAATAAAATGATTGTGCATTTTGACCAAGATGAGAATTAGAGATCACTTGCCAAATCCGTGAGGATGGATAAGGCAACAAATCCCCAAAAATCTTTCAAAAATCCTTGAAAGAAAATTAATTTAGATTTGAGGAGGAATCTAAATTTCCCCAATGAAGAGGAGTAGTTGGGAAGAGGTGAGAAAAAGCTGGAAAAGCTGAGGAAAAGCTTAAAGCAACTTTAAAGAGTCCCAAAATGGGAAGCCTAGGCTAAACAGGAAAGAAAGCATCCTGCTATTCTCGACGCAGAATTAGAAACATGCTTTGGGGAAATAAGAGCTTAAATAAGCTGCTCCTAGGCAGATCAGAGGTTGATCTGTTCTAGGAGGTGATCTCTGCTCGGGGGTGAGTCCTGGGAGACAAAGAGGACTCTAAGGTTGGGAGGTTGGTCATTTGCAGATTGCGGTATGTTCTGAAAATTTTGTTATTCTATTTTCTGATGGTATGAATTGGCTACATATAAAAAAATAAAAATAAAAATTTAATTTAATGGGGTGATTAATGTTAGTGCTACAATTGACAGAATCCATCTTAAGGCTTTCACCTTCCAGATTCTGGTTGGTTGTAGACCAGAAATCCATAGAGTAGAAACCACAAAAACTCTAAACCCAGTTCGGTTTAAATCTGAGGTTACTTAGTCTCCACAGAAAATTGAATATTAACTTACTATATATATATTTACAATGGTGAAATTTTATGCTCATATGTAAGGGGAAACTATATTAGCAGGCCTAAAGTTATATGACATCATAGAAGAAAACCAAAGATGTTGGAGTATGTATGTTGACATTTTCTAGCTTGAAAAGAAACTCTATTCCACATAAGGGCTATATCATTCCTAGCATTTATAGTGCATATTAGTTCTGGAAATCTATCTCTAATCCTTGAAATAAGCATCATAGTCAAAGACTGAATCTACAATTAAGATATACGACTCAATGACTATGGAATACCTATATATATATATACACATGTGATATTATATGCTCCTATGAATGCTAGAAAATATTGTAGCAGAACCAAAAGTTACATGGTATCAATGGAAGAAAATATTTTAATATGAAGTTCGAAAAACTGCTAGATAAACAATTACTTCTGCTCTATAGGACTTTTATAGCATTTATATATGTGGATATTGTGTTTCTAGAACTCCTTTAAACCTTGAAACACTTCTCATAACAAAAAAAAATTAAATTATAGTGAAGGTCCTTTATGCAAACATTATTGAGTACGTATATGCTTACATTAAAGGATAAGTAAATATAATAGCACGCGCTCCAAATATAACCATATACATATATCCATATACCTTACCAATAAAGTGTAAGACCCTGGAGTAAACCCATGTCTTACGGAAATCAACTACTATATAAGAATATTTGGTGATGAAAATCTATGTGCGTGTACCATAGGTCAAAGTGAAATGACGCACGGTCAACTAGGTGAAACCATAACATGACTATTTGATTTTTATACAGTGGGCTAATTCCAACTAAACGCCCCGGATGGTGCCTCGATGAACGTCCACGGCAGTTAGGGTTTGGTTAAAAATAATGTGGAATGAACAGCTTATAAACAAAAAAATAACAAGGGTGCATCTTAAACATGTAGTTTAAACCGGCCTATGAATTCCTGTTATCTATACTCATCACATCGATCCAGTGGTTACTACTTATCCTCTGCACATTGATAATTTAAACGACGAGAGGTTCATACGTAATCTTACCAAATAAGAATTCAAGCGTATACACCTATAATTTTGGAACCCCACAGAGAGAAATCCGGGCCGCGTAAACACCCGGAAGGCAGGGTATCACGGGAGGACAGAGTATACCGGCGTGCTGCCATACTCTTTTCGGTAAATGAGACTAGCAACATATAGAAACAACAGAAATACTGAGGCGTAGTAGGGTTAAACGAAGAAAATTACCGACGGAGAAGTTCGGTTCTTTCCCTGGCGAAGTTGCGGAGGCAAGAGCGCCCTCTGCAGCGAAATAAGTCGACCCAGTGGAAGCAAACGACCCGAACGCAGTCCTGACTTAGTTGGAATGACAAAGCATAAACACGTAGCCATGAAATCAGTTCTGACTATGAGCATCTGTTCTAGAATAACCCCAGGTCTGGAAAAACATATACAAAGAAAATACATCACAAATAGTTAACACAAAATCGCATGGTAGCAAGGCAACTCGGTGGAGGCTATCCCATTTGAGCCATACGAAACCTAAGGTCAGGCGCTGGGCCATAGGACAGAAAGTTAGCACAGGGGTCGGCGGATCGATAATAGGAAACCCGGTTGCTGGTGTTTAACCCTTACGAGGCCATTGAGTGTGGTCCAGGAACCCCGATGTCTGCAATCTCTACATAAGAAATTCGTCAACGATTCAGATATAGTAGTAAATAAAAATATCAAAACAAGAAACGAATGGCAAAAGGTAAAGAACGACAGCATATTACGCATGAACTCCCATGCCCTCAGATGGACTTAGTACGTCTGTAGCCAACCCCCATGGAAAGATTATCTCCATCAGTGAACGAACCGAAGTGAGATTCAACTGAAACGGGAGCTAGATAAATAGAAAATCGATACTAGCAGCAGAGTGATATGGGGGGGGGTGTAGGCTGCCACGATAAGTGGAAGGAACCCTAAGCCCACTGCCCTAGAGGTGCAGAGAATCCCAAAGTCGATTTGGGAAACCACCTGGCTTATCGACAGCTCAGTACCCGGTGAACTGAAAGAGTTGCAACCTCTGTATGGCACTGCAGTAGTCTGATCGCATGGTACTGGGCCGAGCAGTAGTACAAACGACAACACAGCACGTAGTGTATTGTCGGGGACAGGGATCTGAAAACGTCGGCGTAGGGTACTCCGAACTCTTGCGTGAGACACCGTCCCTGCACAGCAAACAAAACAAACCCTCACACGTTAAATCGGAACCAGGATAAATTGACGATATGAATATCAAACGCATAGCTGGAAGGATTATTGCAGACGGTAACAGGCATGCGAATATAAACTGGGAGTGAACGTTGTTAATTAGAAACGAAAATAAAAACTAAAGTAACGTCACCTGATGTTAGGAACAGGGGTCGATGTAGCCGGAATGAATAAGTTTGACTTCGAAAAATGGAGGGTCGAACCTACTGTCACAACCACCAAGCAACCGCTTTGACGTGGCACCACAATTGGACGAGACTCCGTGATGCGTGTCAATGGTCTCGTCGCCGTATTATACTCAGCGATGATAACGTCTCGCTGTATTATGTACAACGGTGATATTCAAACGTGGTTCGTGTAATACGAGTAAATTAGGTTTAATTCAGGCTTGGCCCGAAGTCCGCTATATAGTTAAGTGAAATAGGGTTACGATCAAATCTAAATACCAAAGGAGGTTATTATAATAGATGGCCGCATTCGATTCACATTTTTAACAACGAATTTAGATATATATATGTGATATATATATATCAACATTATTAACAAAGGTTTCTATATATATGTGATATGTATATATATAAGGACATGTATATATAAATGTGGTTAACAAAGGTTTAGGAATATATATGTGGTATATATATATAAAGACATGTATATATATATAAATGTGGTTAACAAGGGTTTAGGAATGGTATATATATATATAAAGACATGTATATACATATATGTGGTTAACAAAGGTTTAGATATTTATATATGGTATATATACAATGACACATATATATATATATGTGAATTAAAGATGTGAACAAGAGGGGTATTATCTCTATATATAAGTGGAGCCATAAATATATGTGTGTATAGTCTATGATTTTATTAAGTCTAGAAAAGAAAAAAAAAACACATGAGGCATGAAAGTTAGGTATATATGTATAGTGGGAAATACAAGTGGAATATTTACTGTTTAGGAAATAGAGATGCTAGAAGGTTAGAGGAAACTCTGTCAAGAGGAAATGAAAGCTAAAAGGTGGAATTCCTTATGTAAATAATTAGGTGAATTGGGAAGAAAACCTTCACATATCGGGTAATGTAGGAAAAAAAAAAAAAATTTGGTGTACTGGAGGTGTTACAAGATTCATACACACACAATAAATACATGTAAACAAGACAAATCAAATGCAACAAAGAATTGTTTCATATACATATAAATATCATACAAGTAAATACTTCTCAGACAAATACAACAAATAATACATTCATACACATAAAAGTAAAGAATATACATACAAAAGAATACTGAAAAGATACACACACAAAGCAAATAAGGAAGGAATACTGAAAAAAATTCAAGATAATACAACCAACTCTTAAAGATAATTAAATGTATATACATAGAAACACTAAAACCACTACTCTAACACTCAATGCAGACTCAAGAAATACACACATATACATACAAATAAACAATGAAAAAATAGTCAAAAGCATGCAAAATGAGACATTCATCAACATAGAAGAGTAAACAATTCAAACAAGTACATACAAGTAATGCAAAAAATTTCAATAATACATTCACACACAACATATAGAAGTATACATCTCATTCATTGATAAATTCCAAAATAGAAAACACAACAAATATATTATAACTATGGCAATGCAACTAATTAAAACACTATTTCAATTCTCAAAACAATACATTCATATACATACAAAATAAAGAATCCAAAACATACATTATTACCAAAATACTTTCATAAATTTATATATGTAAGCAAGAATTATATAAATAATAAAGCCAATACATAAATATTTAAATATAAAAAATTCATACAAATAAATAATAAAAATATTTAAATATTTACCAACACTCTAAAAAAATATTAGTATTTTATTTAAATCTATAAAATTATTAATAAAAATATTATACTTCAAATATCATAATAACATAACATAGTTATAATAAAACTATATAAATAAATAAAATCACAACTAAATCAAAATATTATTTAAAATATATATATATAAATAAATTTAGGTTATAATTGTTATATAATTTATTAAGAGTGAGTTAATTTTGTGCAATGTGTCGAGAAGATGTTTAAAACATTGTAAAAAAATTAAATGATTTAAGTGAATAAGAGTGACTTTGCCATTTTTGTTTATATGGGGAAGATGTTTAAAACATTGAAAAATTGTTGAATGATTTATGTGAATAAAAGTAATTTTGTCATTTTCGTATATGTTGGGAAGATGTTTAAAACATGTTTATAAATTATTATTATAATAACATGATATATTTATGTTTGTGCATATTGGAGTTACTATAAAAACTAAAGATCATGAAAACCATGAACACAAGGAACACAACTCAAAAGAGGGTTACAATTTCACCTTCCTAAGAGCCATTTGGAGGGGGTTGAATTCCCATCCACACAACAAATAGCCTAGTCCTTTTATTAATGATAGTTCATGTACATTGTTTGATGAGCATATCCAAACAAAAAAAGTCATTTTTTTTCTAATTACAACATTAAAAATTTACATAAAAATAGATAATGTCTTCGACTCACTCAAGACCAACTCAAATTCGGCATTGATAAATTTTCTACAACATAAAACACTGAAATAATATTGTTAGTATACAATTTTTTCATAATAACTTGTAACATAATTAAATTTACCATTCATATTAAAAAAAAAAAACAAAAAACAAAACCAAAACCATTTTATACATGATAAAGATCAAGAAAAAAACATTAATAAAATTATGTAAAGTTATCAAAATATAATATAACTAACAAATATAATATAATATAAATATAAATATAAATATATTTAAAAAAAAAAATGTTACATTGTAAATTTAATAAAAAAATAAAAGTTGCTATAAAATTAATAAAGCGAAGTAATGTAATTAATAAATAAGAGAGAGGAAAAAGAATCTTTTGATTACGTGAAATCTGTTTTAGGATATGAACACCTTTTCACTACTAACCAGTTATGACAGCGTGAAATCTGTTTTCGGATATGAACACCTTTTCACTACTAACCAGTTATGACAGCGTGAAATCTGTTTTCGGATATGAACACCTTTTCACTACTAACCAGTTATGACAGCTTTCAACAGTTGCCCACTATTGCATATGTTTTGGGTTCATCCCATAACTAGTTATGACCTCCTCTTCACTACTAACCAATGAGGCCTTTCAACAGTTATCCTATGCAATTTCCAAAAAACTCACACTCAAAACTACTAAATGGCACTACTAAATGGCATAGCTTATAGATTGAACTTATCATAACTGAATTAATATTGCCTTCTACTAAACATCACACTAAACTTGTACTTGCACTTGTCCCATGTTATGCATGTAAATAGCAAGACTCTGCATAAACTGACTAATTGTTGGCAATTGCACATTGCCGTCCACTAAAATTTTAGAAATTTACTATCTACAATTACAATAGAATGCAACAGGGTGATCCATTGTCAATTGGAAACGGGAGTCGTGGCAACAGGGCACACGGATCAACGCCACCGCATTCAGGATAATTATGAAGTCAGGACAGGAAACATCAATGCAAGGTATTAAGAGGGAATATGGCCAGGCTGTGTGGCCAGCTCACACAAGACAATCTACCGCCCAAGTAAAAGGCGGTCCTCCACCTTCTCATTCTGGCATGCAAAAACTTGTGCGGGCTCCTGTGGGAAAATGAAGGCGAAGGAGAAGCTCCAGTACTCAGTCGGCGCTTCATTTGTTCTTGTTACGGGTTTCAGTGCTAATGGGAAAACGAAAAGTGAAAACAGAGGCTGCCAAAGGAAAGCAGCCAGAGAAAGCTGAACCAGTCCAGAAGAAAAGGGGACGGAAGACAAACCAGGAACACTTGGAAACTTTAGCTGCTACCTATGTCATTGGCAATTCCTCTAACACAAGGCAAGTCATTCGAGGATGGGAGAGGGACATACAAACAGAATTTGAAGATAATGAGTCAGAAGCAGATATTTTGGACTTCATACAAGACCCAGGAAACACGCGGGGACGACTCACCCTTTTCAATCAGACTGTCCATACATATTGGATAGTCAAATGCTTAATAGCGAAAGCCATGCAAAGCTTCCATCCTCAGTATACTCAAGTAGAAGTTGCCAAGCAGGGGACAAGCATGCAGGCCCAGATTCTAGAAATTCAAGACCAACTACAGCACATAAAGATAACTCAATACCAGACGGTGGATAGAGTTAGCAGGCTGGATGATAAGGTAGGAACGATAGAAAAAATCCTTCAACAGATTTTACAACAGCTACAGCAAACTGATATGCCGGGGACCAGCGCAAAAGACCCTGCCCCAGTTTCTTCGTCAGAAATATAGCAGTATGTTTTTAGACAGTATGAATGCACAGATGTTTTAATTTTTTATGACAATTTTGTTTAAAAATAGAAATATTAAATGCTTTAGAAAAGCAAGTATAGGAATCATAGAAAAGACAGCTGAGGAAAAGTATAGCAGGATGAAACAATTTCAGTTCTGGACAGCGTATTATGCTCAAAGATGGCCAACAGACCTGGTTTCCTGCGGGCAGGTTGAGGCCAAGCTAAACAGATCTTATTTATATTATGTAGCCTGCCTTTACATATATAAATAGAAAATGGACTGGACCCACTGAATTTAAAAAAAAAAAAAGAATGCAACGCACGA
>JAXQQM020072534.1:0-89733 GCA_034641835.2 Pinus albicaulis | reverse complement strand
AATATAAAAAGACCATAAGACCATATCAATAAACCAACAACATAGACCAGCATCGCTAGTTTTGAAGGCAGAGTGATAAACATTAATCATTTTTTTTTCACAAGAGAAAAAACGTTGTTTTGAATATATTATATGATGTAAAATAGTCCATGAAGTCATTACATTTTCACATCTGAAGATTGGAACCCAAATATCCATCGAGAAAAGTGGAAGTCCCACCCCAGACAATGATAGAAAAATACCCCATGTCACATACAGGGACATGATATAAAATCCAGTAACGGTCCACATGGAGATTATCGACAATCTGAGAAAGCATTCAAATATGCCCGAGGCATCTATAAGAAAGTGAAATAGTAGTATGTAGAACGGTAAAGCAACAGATAGAGTACCGACGTCCATTGTTCCAAATACAAATTAAAGTACCCAAAATCCTTGAACAGATCAAGAAAAACGCTAATCATGTGAGAATTCTAAGTAAAGTTAATCTATTAACATTGCGAATAAAATTAGACCGAAGTCAAAAACATTGCCTGGCCAGACTCATGGAAAATTTGTCATCAAAAAATCAAAAATTAAGAAGACTGCCTCATACGGGGAAACTAGTCTTGAACGTTTAATTTACAGAATTCAAAAATATTACAAAGGTCCAGCACAGTAAAATAATCTAAAAGCGGCCCAATTAAGTGGGCCTGCTAAGCAAGAAAAACAAATTAACCAAACTACTCCTCCGGTGGTTCCTCCACGATTCGGCACCATCCTTCGGAAGGTCCAGGATTGCTAGGTGCTACCTCCACATGCATGCCACGACTCCCCTCCTGAAGGCCCAAATGTTGGCCGGCTTTTTCCGAGCTCAGACCCGCCAGACGGGTGCATTCTTCCTCCGTTTGGGCCTCCTCGCGGAAGACCACAGTGACTAAAGCCGTGATTCTTGGGCGGTTGAGAGAGTAATTAAAGGAAAATTGCGCAGTGCGCGTCGTGGGAGAAGGTGAACTAACGGTGGGGAAGCCAGGAGTAGGGGAATCCATACGGTGGCCAGATGCTACAAGCCGACCCCGCCCACTCCTAGTATTTGGATATCGACCTAAGTAATAATCACTGGACTGGCCGGAAGTCGACTCTGTTGAGGGGCTGGAGGGAGCGCGCTGGGGTTGACGTCTAGTGCTCCCCCTGCGGCAACGCATCCTATGGCGCACGCGAGGCATGGGTGCAATCTCAGGTGCAGTGGGCACAAGAGGAGACGAAGAAGCAGAATTGCAATTAACAGAGGAAGACAGACAGAGACAGAACCGAGAGAAATGCAAATATGCAGCAACGTCTAGGCAGAAGTTCAGCTGGCCACTTCTCCTTATCGTCACAGTTAGCAGGCAGTGTAATCCAGTAACCGGCTTGTCTAAAAAACCATGGCTAAACGCCATTTTGTTGACCCATCTGCAATGCAATCAAAGGACGCCCGTCATAATTAATCTCTGATAATTAATAATGAGAGCCGAAGGACGGATCAAATTGGAGCGTGCGGAATCGCTAAGAGGAGTGGAGGTCCGATCTTGAACAGTGTTAAAAATTAATTAATGCAGATTTGATGTGAAAATTTAATTGAACAGCGTTAAATGTTAATGCGATTGATATGAAATTGCCATATCCATGTCCCATCACCTTAAACGCCATCGAATGCACCTGCAGCCGGGAGCAGGGCAAGTTTTTATTGAGGACACGTGGTAGAAATTTATTGGAGCGGATCTTTGTTTGGGCCGCTCGCATAGTGGAAATCCAGACCCGTAAAATATTAGGGTGAATTTGATAAGAAATTCGCGTCACAAAATTGGCTGACGTCAGCAGGCTATTTTGGAAAGCGAATTTGGTTTGAATTATGGTTTATCGCCGTTTGTAGTCCGACGGGCTCGACTCAAGAACAATTTTTTTTTATCCCATCTTATAAAATTTGTGTTGGTTTTCTTTGATAATACACATATTTATAATAAATCATGGGAATACCACACTAAACATGTGGAAAAGTTATATAAATAATTATTGAGAACAATCATTTTTATGTAAAAATATCCAATGCAAGGTCTGTGTAGAGAACCGGGGTCGTGAAAACTGTTCAAATATAAAAATCCCGCTTAATAAAGAGACAAAATTGTTGTGCTTTCGGAACCTGACCCGAGGATTGGACATGAGTTAACAAACAAAAGGATAGCGGAACTAGACTTGCACCCGTGGTCAATCCCTCTACCAAAACCACGAGCGGAATCACAAAAGCGGGTTGCCCATATCGCACCACTTTTGCGGAGTAGGCAGTATTTCCTATTCACGAGCGATTCCATAGGGAATGCGACACGTGGCGAAGTGACCCCCGGAAAACCACCGTTTAACCCGCGCCATCGCACGTTAAAGCCCGACGTTGGAAGCCGAGTGAAATTGCCAAGAGTCGTTGATTTGGAGAAGGGCCATCAGACGGTGGTCGCACGTTGAACTTGCCCAGAGGTTAACTAAGGTGTGTGGAGGATAGCCAGGTACGATATGAGTCTTTGATTGGTTATTGATATATATAGGTGGGGCCGGAGTATAATGAAACTGTTTAATTAAACGATTGGCGGATAATTAGCATAAGTCTGGAGCGTGATTGTTGTAAGGCTGGGTGGTGAAATATAGAGCCGAAAGTTCATTACAAGTTATTTATTTAAAAAGAAACGTGGAGTATAAATAAAAAGTGTTGAAAGTTAAACATTGGTTATAAGGATTGGAGATAATATAAATTCGGGAATATAAATTAAAGTCCAACCATTGTGGATAGTATTTATTTATCAAATTCTATGAATTTGATAAATAAACCCGAAGAAAGAAGAAGTCAATTAAGACTCAGGCTGGAGGAAAAGAACGGGGTACACCAAGGGAAAATGCTGACACAGCGATTGTAGACACACCAGCTCTCCTTGGGGGTCCAATTTCAGTTTTGTTGTGTCACACGATGATCTCTCTTCTCTGGCATTTACTTGTATTGAAGATCACTATTTTAGGAATAAGGAGTTATTTTCTCCAAAAATAACCCTAGCCAAACATTGACAATGCATCAAGGATATCTTTCTATGCTTCATAAGTACATATGTTCTACTTCTAAATCATGTCTTGGAAGTGGTTGTTTTGCTGGAAATTATTCACCAGTTGGTTTCATACCAAAGTATTTTTCACATTTTCAGCATCCAATACATGAAAAGATAATGGTTTAAAACAACATAAATATTTGAAATTTTGCAAGAATTGTCTGGCACACTTTGAATATGAATTTTGAAGTCAAGTGCATGATGCTGTATAGGATCAAGTGTCATTTTGAATACCAAATGTTTCACAAGAAACTTCTCAACATGCTACCTAGCAGTAAGGATTAAATGACAATATTGCATCAACTATTTCCATAATAAAAGTGCACCTCGGCCATAAGACTAAACAACTACAAATGTTGTAGATCTAACAAGACCACACAATCAAATGTATTCCACAAGGCCAATAGTGTATGAAAAATGAAAAGGAGTTTGCAACCAAAAATACCTTAGGCAACTAATTCAATTAGATACACCAAACCATCAGCAAAAAGGAAAACCGGCCTACTCAAAAGGCAAGCGTTTACCTCCTTTGACAAAATTTTGAGTTTCGAAACAAGGGCCTTTATTGTCTTGTCAATGCCCCTAGTAATTTGAATGGGGTTTGCACCTGCTGCAACAACCTAAACAAAAAGGTTTCATTTCAAATTATTTTCCACAAATTTAAGATACAACCATTGTCGGTTTTGTATTTCCTAACAAGCTCATAAATTTTGACAAAAGAACCAAATTTTTTTAATACCTTATAGCAATTTTTTCACTCAAAAACTATCTTAGACTCAATAAGCCCAACCCAAAACAAAAAACCAAACACCATAAGACCCTACAAAAATGAATAGATGATCTTAATCCAGTACTATCGACAAAAAGTTACCTTTACACCCTCACTTATTAAACCTTGTGCTGTTGAATTTTAACTTCAACTGCTGCAGTAGAAGGACGGATGCAGCAGCAACATTTTTTTTTGGAGGTTGCTTGCATGCCATCCAGAAATTTAATTCAGCATTTAAAATTCCTGCAAGTTTTTTTTGTAGATGGCCGCAGCCATATTTCTGTACAGGATTGTATTTAAACACAACAACCATCATTAACTCAATTCACCAACTAGAAATTAAACAAACAGAAATTTACCCGACGGTTTTGTAAATTCAAAAGGAGGACACGTGGAGCATTAATATTGGATCACATGAAATTGAAGGGAATCTGAAAACCTGAAAACCGGACCCGAATTTTTTATAGGGCACATTGGATTGAGAATTCGAGTTAAAATTAGGCAGACGTCAACGTCCCATTTTGGAATGCGAATTTGGTTTGAAATTCAGTATATTTAGACTTTTGAAGTCCGACGGAAAGGGTTCTTTAATGTTTTGATAGTTTAATATATACATATGTTTTAAACATATGTTATATATATATATATATCATATGCGAAATGAAAGGTGGGCCATAGAATTTAGTTTTAATTTTATTTTTTTTTAAAGAGGGTTTATTATAATATGTTTTATATGTTACGGCATATAAAAATAAAAAGGTCGAAAAAGCTTGGTAGTTTTTTTTATAGACAGTACGTAAATTTTTTATTACACAGCAGTGTGTAAAAAGTGAAAGACTGAGTGTAACCTTTTAAGTGTGTATGCACAGCAGTGCGAAAGGGAAAAACACAGCAGAGTGTTTTAGAGACAGAGTATGTTTGTTTTGAACAGACAGTGAGTTGGTTTTATGCACTGCGTTTTGTAGCAGTCATAATTTTGTAATCCCTCTTAGTGAGGAAGAAGTGTAATAGTTTTTTTTTTTGAGTTATTGAAGGGAATAGAAGTTTGTTTTCAAAGTATTGAAACTCTGTCTCCTGTCAAAGAAATTTTTATTTTCTCTGTGTTAGAGGAAGGGGGATTTATTCTCCATTCATTGTTCTGGAATTTTTCAATATTCCAACATGTGCAAGAACAACAGATGTTGTGGTTCCATCCCCAGCTAAATCATTTGTCTTTGCCGCAGCTTTCCTTACCAACTTGGCCCCAATATTTTCAACTGGGTCCTCTAATTCAACCAATAAAAAGGCCAAAACCATGGCATTGAGATACATTTCATTACACTGTCAATAACAATAAAATTTGACTCAGCCATAACCCTTTCCTTTTATTGTTGTGAAAATATTTATGCATTACTCTAATGTGGCTAGTCCATAGGCCAAGTAGACCACTGGGTAACAAATATGTTTCCTTTCACCTTTGAGTTTTCAAATTATGCCTACCAAATCTAGGACATTTAAGAGGGGGAACTAATACAACGTTAAAAAGAAAACCAGAGCACACATCTACAAATTACCTCCTTAGCTACTGTCACACCATCATTAACTATTTCGGAGAACCATGCTTGCTCTCCAAGACAACATTTTTCCCTTCGCCCCAAGGGTGACTCCAACAAGATCAGCAAGTTTGTTCACACCGCCTGCAAGACAAATTGACAATGCTTTCGGTAAGTGTGCAATTGAATGCTAGACCATATGCCAAAACAACCCTCCATGAAAAATTAAAATAACACATTAAAATCGAATATAAGTGGACAAGGAAAGATCCACCGCAGTGAAGTTTCACGTGCGGGTGACCTTCCTTTAAACATAATTTTTTCTCTGACCTGCAATTTTTTTGTCACTGAGCCATCCTTGTTGAAGTACAACTCCTTTTCAATAGCTCTTGTATTAACTACCTTCTCTCTGTCGCGTAATCTCAGAGTCCCTCTTCTGCTTGAGCGATTAAAGGAAATGGGTGAAAAAACTGAAAGAGAAGACAATTGTCTGCCATAATTATCAAACATTGCACCCAAATTCTTCCCCTTTCCATTGTTACCCAATGAGGTAGATGTGGCAATTGTTGTCATACCGCCCAAAGAAGAGGCCATCTTCTCTTATGCTAAATATAGAATTACAAGATCTTCGTATTAGTATGAACCTTAAAAAACATGACTCCCATTGCTAAAAACCACTTTTAAGTTGTAACAGGCAAACTAAACAACTATCGCAACTTTTGGCAACTTCTGGAGCATTAAGAGAGAAACAACAAAAGAGAAATACAACCACAATCCTCATTTTAATGAGACCGGACTATATATTTGCATTAAGATAATAGAAATAAATCACGACTATATTAAGGCCAGCACAAAACAATCTTTAACCAGTGTCTCTCGCGGCCTTCAAGTTGCCATGCTAGAGGTTGCATATTTTTAATTTAAATTCTTGACCTCTCGTGCCCATCTATGGATGCATCCAATGGGATATCTACATCAAATGCTCCTTTATATCCCCAAAAATAAATTCCCTACTACAAGAGCACCAGTATTGATGGATCACCCCACACCATCCCACCCACTAGAAACGGTGAAAAAGGAAACCCGAGAAAACTTCTGAATTATCTCAAGATGACTATATGGGTGGTTCTTATGAATCAACCAACCATTCAGAACATGCTCATCAATCCAAACCATGAGTATTATGTGACAATATTCAAGCAGGCACTGAATCGGATTTCTGGAGCTATGTTAGAGAAACCCTAAACTCTCACTGAAAATAGGTGAAATGTGGCACCACTCAGAGATTGACATGTGCCAATTGGTACAAGTGGTAGACAATTGGAATGCTCAAACAACGAGGTGATGCGGGAATGACATGAGGGAGAAAATATCAGAAAAGCCCCAAATCTGGAGAACTAAAGCTCATCACCAACCTGAGATTGACAACTTTACATGATGTAACCTATGAAATCGTAAATGGAGAAATCATAGTAACAATAAAGTAACCTATGTAACAATAAGTCGGATTCATCCTGGGAGTGGTAATGGGAGAAATCATAGTGAACAACAGGAAACATGCAGAGTTGCTTACAATCAAATAGATGAAAAAACACATACAAAAAAGCTAGATAATAATCATGAACAAGCTTAATATTGAATTATGAACTGTAAAGGAACTTACAAAATGTGACATTGCGAACCTGGTCAAGTGCACAAGCAAAAATATCCTGGACATGACCCTGGTTGACAAGTTGTATTGCTCATGATGCAAGAGGATTTGTACCTGCATTGCCAAGTCAATCAAAATCCATCATTATCTATACAATAAATACAAGTAATTGATGTAGTATTTTTTCCTCTAAGATGCATTCTTATGATAATGTTAGAACATATGTTGAAAATGTCAAAACATACTTGAATAAGCTCCTCTTCATTTCAAGAACAATTTATTGGAGTCGCATGAACTTGGAACAAGCCTCCCACGATATGAAAGAGTAGCAACTAAGTCAACAGTGACTTTTTTGTTGCTACACTGGATCGAGGGAGGTTTGCTCCAAGATTAAATCGCTCCAATAAATTATTCTCTACTAAACAGGGCCAACCACGTGAAGGTGGAAGCTCTTATGGCCCCTCCCCCTCCCCCCCCCCTCACATCACTCTCAATTCCCCAATACCCAATCTATATTTCATTTTTTACTTTCATGAGCATAAAAAAAAATATTCAATAACTAATAAAAAAACGATTCAACAAAAAGTACGCAAGGAAACATTGCAATTAATGCTTGACATAAAAATAGTATGATAAATGAGTTTTTTATATAACGCAAAAAAACGTTCCAAGTATGGTAACGTTTGTCTTATAATAATACAATATTTTACATTGTCAAATTTTCTTTTTCTTCTTCCTATTTTTAAAGTTCCTAATTACATCATCAATATCATCGTGCTCTGCTCCTGTTTCGTGCCTTTCAACCCGCACTGCTGACTTAGTTGCGTATTCACGATGTCTGGGCTCATCCAGTGACGGGGCATCGCCTACAAAAACAAATAATATTAAATTTTAATAGTCAGTTTTTAAATATCATTGAACTAGTTCGGTAATATTAATAAAAAAAATTGCAATGAGATTATTTACCCGGTGCACCAGTTGTCGCCGCTGACCTAGTTGCATTGTCACGATGTCTGGTCTCATCCAGTGACGGGGCATCGCCTCCAAAAACAGATAATAATTAAATTTTAATTATCGGTTTTTAAATATCATTGAACTATTTCGGTAATATTAATAAAAAAAATTGCAATGAGATTATTTACCTGGTGCACCAGTTGTCGCCGTTGGGACTGTTGCCCTGTCTTCCTCTCTGGTGGTAAGATCCTCAAGGGAAACATTCTCTGTCATTTAAACAAAAAACGTTATAAGGACAACCATCAAGGTATAATTAGAAAAATTATAAGTGGAAATTAATTACCGTCACAGCCCTCACTGATAGCAGCATTGTCGGCCTGGTCCCCACTACAATGATCAGGTTGCACGAGAGGATCATCTACATCTGGCTCTAAAACTGGGTTATTTGCCTCGTTGGTAGTGCTGCTCCCATGATTTAAACAAAGTTGTTAGACATTAAATTTATGAATGAAAACAAAAATATTGAAAGGTTAATGTCTTACCTTATCAGGCATTCTGGATCTTGGGACCTGCCCCAAGCTTCTGCGACGTTCAACTACAGCTTGATAGCCAAAACGGAAAGCGATATTTTTATCTTCCTCTGTAGTTTCTGTTCCGAAGTCATCACCCTACATTACATATGATTTTGTATTTTTAATCATATCTGATAGGATTACAAAAACGTTGGAAGGCGATACAATTAATTATAAGATGTTTAGCTACTTAATTACAATTCTTGTAGCTAATTTCAAGTAGCCACCCTGGCCGAGCTTGTGATGGCCCTTTTTCTCAATCCTAGCTTTGGTTGCCTTTGAGGTGTCAGGCAACCTAGCATCAAAATATTGAAGTCAGATATGATGTAGCGCACTTTTATTTTAGACATAAAGAAAATTAAAGCTATTGAATTAAAGTTGTAATTTCCCTTGCGGGTCCAGTTGGCATTTTTCCTTCTTTCTTTGCCCTTTTCTCTTTTCCGTCATGGATGAGTGCTCTCCACTCACTCTCTGGAACTGAGAGAGGACGCTCATATCTAGGGTTAAATTGCAATTGCGTCCTATAGGTGTCCCTGGTATATTTCAAATATTTGCCGGCTACCCGAGCCACAGCACTACATCGAAATGTATGCGACCCCAAAAAGGGCTTCTAGATAATCTAGAGTTCTTTTTCGAGTTACATCAGAATTCCACCCCTATCATCAGTTGAGCCAAAATTACCAACGCATGGCTCTCAAGAATCCTGTATAACTCATTGTTTCCTACACAGAATAAAACCAAAAGAAAAAGAATATATTATCATTAATTTAAAAATAAAAATCATGATAAATATGTTTTAGATAAAGTACATGAAATAGTTAAAATATTAAAATTTACCTGGGAGTTGTACATGCTTTATAGGGACACCCTCATCGTTCACCAACAACGTGCCATTAATGGTCCCTGTGGAGCTGACACGTGTAGCTCGAGGAAACGCAATAATGTAGTTGTCCATATCAGCCTCATCATTGCCAACATGTTCAGCGGTTGGCTGGGTGTCTGCTTGGGCAGGGTGTGTTTCTTGGCTAGCACCTAAAGGAGTAGAAGGTGTACGAGAGGGTTGTTGGGCAATGTCTTGCCCTTGTGTCCCACTACCACCAACACCGGGTTCAGCAAATGCCAGAAAACGCTACATACAAAAGAAATTTTTGTTAGTTTAGTCAATGTAAAAATTAAAAATAAAACTATCACAATTCATCTCATGCAGAACAAAAAAAATATCCTTTTGACTTTTTATTATTACCTGATATCTATTTAGCTACCTCATTAGATGTTGTATCCTCTCTTCTGTTTCAGGTGTTTGAGGCGCGTCTATCAAAGCATTAAATTCCGACCTTGCATCTTGTGCCTTTTTTTGCAACAAGAACACTGGAGATAGGGATGAAGAAAGCTCTTCCTCAAAGAGGGAATCATCAGGCGTACCATGGCTAGGTGTCTACATATTTGAACAAAATTAATATTATTTCAATTATGTAAATAACTAAAATACCTGAAGATAGAGCAATGTTGGCACTTTACATGTTCTTCCGCTGGCCTCTTTCCGCGATCATCCCGTCTCGGGGTTGTTCCTGCACTGCTCTGATCAGTCTGCTACATTGCAATAAAATTATAAATGTAAAAACTTGAAAACAATATCTAACTTGAAAACACAAAATGAAAACTGAAATAATTTCTAATAAGACACCGGAAGACAGAGTTAGAGTTTCAAATATGCCTTGCATTGAATTCGGTCCTGGAAACATGTCATTGCACATTAAGGCACCCAAACATTCAATCCACGAATGATATATTTAAGTAGGCTTCTCCTATTCTGGGAAAACACCATACCTATAATGCATTCACTTGCATGTATGAAGGGAAAGGAAAACATGTTTTCATACAACGGTGACAAAGGCATCTTGGGGAAAGGTATCTTCACTTTTTATTTATGTTGTTCACCCACACCACTCTCGTGTTTTCACTAATCCTGTTTTGTCATTTTTGGATTCAAATTAAATTAAGGCCTTAAGTATTTTTTGACCTTTCGGTGTAGTTTTTATAAGTGGCATGTATGGATTTTCCATTAATTCTGCACTTTTTCTCTTCATGCGCATGTTTCACTGGAAATCAAATGCATGATTTAGTCCCATACATTTAACAAGTTGTTGGATCAACTCCATAGGAAATATCATGTTTCCTATTCAATCAAAATTTATCTCGGTTAGGGTAGGTAGGAAGGTTTTCCCTTTGTATTAATAGGGCACTTCTAGCTTGCATTTTTATTATATCTTTCAAATTTAGTGTCGTTTCAATTAGGGCATGATTTTTTGCAACTTTCAAGGTGAGAATGAACAAAGACAAATTTTTGTGATGGATGACTGTATATGACTCCATGGCCAGAGAAAAAGGCACTAATCTACTTCTTCAAATATCTATAGTTCTCATTCACCTCATACGGAGATGGTCCCTGATTTTGAGCCAAATGTTGCAGCAAAAAGTTTCCCCCCTCCATAATTTGATATTCAATGGAAATTTCTTACATTGATGATGGGGCAAGATTATGGAACATTGGCACATACATATGTAATGGAATTCCAAGATCATGATATATGTTTTCATATGTTTATGGCAATGTTCCACCAAGTCCCTGGAGGTGGGAGCGAGGGGACGAGGGAGCGCGGGAGCGGCCTATGCAAAAGCTCCCTACCAATTTTCAGGAAACGTGGGGGGACGTCGGGGTCATAAAAATTATAAAATTTAATATTTAAAATGTAACTATATTTTTGCAAGGAATGTATATAAAGTCATCATACACTTGCATCATGAAAGATAAATTATAAATGATAAAATTACAAATCGATGAATGATGAATCATATAATTGAAACAAATTTAAAAGTTAAAAGTTAAAACATACATCATACAATCATGCATGTAAGTTTGTGAGTTTGTAACTATATAATCATTAATGTAACTACTAACAATGTACAATGAAAATAAAGTTTAAGATATCATATGACATATTATATCAAGATTCAAAATAGAGTTTAAACTAAAGTTTACAACTCAAGTCTGAAACATAAAACTTAAATGCAAATAAGTTATGTCTGAAACATAAAACTTAAATGCAAATAAGTTATGTCTGAAACATAAAACATAACATATGAATATCAAATGATATCATCATAATGATAAATGAGCATAAATGCTCAAGTTAATGCCCCACTAGTCTCTGCATCCAACTTCTGCACGAATATATCAAGATCAACCATGTCACCATTTGAATTAGAATCACTTGGATTCTCAAATATGCTAAGTGGCACATCAACTTTTAACACAAAACCATAAACTAAAAGGGGCGGTGAGGGGACATGAGGGGGCATGAGGGAAACATCCCCTAGAAGTCCCCAAGACCCCGGAGCGCGAGGGGGCGAGTAATATAGACCCCTAGGTGGGGGGGCGAGACCCCGTGTAACACTAGTTTATGGAGGTGGTGGAGCAAAAAAGAGCTCAAATAGAGCTGAAATTTTTCACATAAAAAGGGCTGTGGGCTTGACTAATGGTTCCATTTAAAAAATGATATCTAGACAGAGAATAAGTGTAGCATGCAAACATGCATTGAAAATCCATCTGAGTTTGCATTGTATTACTTATGATGGATTCAAATTTGGGTTTTAAAATGCCAGGTTATGGCATGATTTTGTCGAGAAACCCTTAGTTGGATTCTCATGTTGGTTTAATTTATATTTTAAGTTTGTTTTGCAGTCTTTGGGTGATAGTAACTCATGAACTAGGTTACCAATGTGTAACAATCATATTTCAAGAATAAAGTTGTGATTTTTTTTATATTATTATTATTATCTATTAGCTACGAGTATTGACACCTAATGCCTGGAATTTTGACATCTTGATAGCATGGATAATTTTGAAAATGTTTCTATTAATGTTAACATAATAACTATCATTACATGTCTTCACTTTTTTCACCATAATAGACCTGTGATATGGACTCATCACACAACTTCATATGCTATGTCCCAACGAGTTCAAACTGGTTGAACCTACCTCATAGTGTGGTTATTAAGGACAAGTTGCTTGATATATAACTCGATAGCATAGACCACGTTGCAGTTCTAAAAAGAATCCTCAAGTGTCAAAAAAAACTTCACAATATGTTCTACTATAAAGCCTTTTGGGATACCTGAAATAATATATGTATCATTGATGACTTTTAAAGTATGACAAGATCCAGAGGGAAAGGAAATCAATGGAAGAGTGATCCACCAATGAGAACCTAGGATTTAGCATCAGATGAGTTAGAGTCTAGGAAATTGAAACCCTATAATTTTAATTAGTGATGAAGGAAATCACATAGGTAATTATATTTTCATGTAGAATAATCTTTTAATTCAAATTTAAACTACATAATATGAAAGGCATACCATAAATTTTTCCACGTAAGTCCAAACAACCTATAAAAAGGGAAAACCTTCTTTTTCCATGGGAAATAATTTACCTTTCCTTTTTCAAGATAATCTAAATCACAAAAATATGAACTATACTGCACACATTCTTGGATAATGTGAAAGTGGAAAAGGAATACCCTACACAAGTGATGCACACATGTACATTTGAACACTAATAGATTTTTGTAGTTGAAATGCAATGCTTGTTTCATTTAAATGTAGGGTTTTTAAAGCAGGGAGAAATAATGGCTGCCAAATTAATAAGCGTTTCTTTGGGAAAAATTTAAATCTTGTATTGGGTGATGAAGATAATAGAGGGTATTGAATCTTGATTATTGACATCTAGAGAGAACCCTACAGCCTAACACAATCCAATGGAATTGACCAAAAAAACCCAAATAGAGTCAACCCTACTATAGGAGGAAGGGCATACATAGAGTCAACCCTACTATAGGAGGAAGGGCCTGCAGTAAGAACTTACCATTTTGCAAGAGCTAAGGGCGAATGCTGTTAAGAGAGACGAGGGCGAGCATTTGAGCGAATGTTGTTACGGGCGAGGGTGAGCGCGAGAAAGCGAATGCGAGGGAGCAAATGCTGTTAAGAGGCGAGGCGAAATACGGGGGCGAATCTTTGTTACGAAAGAGGTGAGGGCGAATCCGGGGCAAATGTTGTTCTTAAATCGGGGGCGAATGCGAGGCGAATCTTTGATGAGAGCTCGGGGCGAATCTTGTGAAGCGAATGCTGTTGCGAGAGGCGAGGGCGAATCTTTGAGGGTGAGATAGTGCAACGAGAGCGGAGGGCGAATGCGCGTGTGATATCAGACGTTAATGTAGCACACATGTACATTTGAACACTAATAGATTTTTGTAGTTGAAATGCAATGCTTGTTTTCATTTAAATGTATGGTTTTTAAAGCAGGGAGAAATAATGGCTGCCAAATTAATAAGCGTTTCTTTGGGAAAAATTTAAATCTTGTATTAGGTGATGAAGATAATAGAGGGTATTGAGTCTTGATTCTTGACATCTAGAGAGAACCCTACAGCCTAACACAATCCAATGGAATTGACCAAAAAAACCCAAATAGAGTCAACCCTACTATAGGAGGAAGGGCCTGCAGTAAGAACTTACCATTTTGCAAGAGCTGAGGGCGAATGTTGTTTTGCAAGAGCTAAGGGCGAACGCTGAGGGCGAATGCTGAGGGAAAATGCTGTTCTGCAAGAGCTGAGCGCGAATGCTGAGGGCAAATGCTGTTCTGCAAGAGCAGAGGGCGAATGCGCGCGTGATATCAAACGTTAATGTAGCTATTGCGACAAATACAAAACAATAAAATCATTTTTATGTAGCGCACATATAAGTTTCGAATTTTTATGTAGCGCACATATAAGTTTGGTATTTTTATGTAGCGCGAAAATAATTGTCGCTATACCGACGGCAGAAAAGGCGTCGCTATTAGGACGGGTGCCTCCAAACGTCGCAATGGCGACACCTAGACATTGTGTCGCAGTTGCGACGTTTAGAGTCGTCTCAATAGCGACGCTTTGGGCCATGGTGTCGCAATTGCGACGTCTTCCTTTAAACGTCGCAATTGCGACACGTTTTTAAGTGTCGGTATTGCGACACTTTTCTATAGACGTCGGTATAGCGACGGTTTCGGGCGGGATGGAAAAAATTTGGGAAAATTTCCGACATTTTGTCAAAAGCGTCGGAAACAGGTGTCGGAATTTCCGCCAAATGTAGTAGTGTTACTACTCATGGTTACTATTTAATTAAAGGCTAATGTAGTAACGATACATTCGTTACAGTAGAACATATGATGAAATAAATTCGTGTACATACATTGGTTTCCTGAATAACAATAGTCGCTACAAAAATCCGAATAATAAATTGAAAAGTTGAATTGGGTTTAAAATATTGATTCACCCCCCCCTCTTTTATTCACCCCCCCCTCCCCCCCCCCCCCCCCTTCAATATTTTTCCCAACAATTGTTATCAAAGAAGGTCCCCTCAATTGGAGCTTGATCGCTTAAAGGGAGATTTGTCAAGATGAGTAATCAAGAAGGAGTATTTTATGTCAGGACACATTTATTTAATGGAACTAACTTTTTCTTTTGGAAAGACAGAATGAGAGCATACTTGAAGGCACTCGGAGATGATGTATGGGAAATCATTAAAAGTGGGTATAAATATCCAACCTCTATTCCCACAGATACAACAGGGAAGAAACAATATGAAACCAATGCAAAGGTTGTAAATGCCATCTTTGGAAGTCTGGCCAAGTCCGAGTTCGTGGAAGTAATGCATTTGAACACTGCAAAGGAAATGTGTGATAAGATTATCCAATGTTATGAAGGTGACACCAAGGTAAAAAATTTCTAAACTCCAATCATTTAGAATACAGTATGAGACTCTTAAAATACATGATGATGAAAGAATTGCAGGATTTTTCCATAGAGTAGATGACGTTTTTTATTCTATGAAAATATTGGTGACTGATTTGGACTTATGCAGGAACGCAATAAAATACAGAAATAAACATAAATGCAGAGATGCAACATGAATAACACTTCATTTCATTAATATAAAATACTGAAAAATGCTTATAGATAGAATGGAAAATAAATTAGCTCGAGCGATGGTAGCTTATCTCTGAGAAGAGATGTGGCAGCTAAATGTCTCTGAACTATGTTACAATGAGGCTCAAGGGCCTTTTTATTATTGAACAATTATAGAAAAACCTAAACAACCAAAACCCTAACTCGAGGAGATGTAACACCAAGAGTTTATGGGCCTCGTTGGGGTCAGTTGGGAAACCAACTTCCCGGGGTCGTAACTTGGTCATATAGTCTCTGTTTGATGCATATGATACCTCATTTTAAATATATCTCCGAGTATTGTAGATTGTAACATGATTTATATGAAATCACTAGAGGAATCATGCCCAAAAAATGTCGTTTAGGGCCATAAAATGACTCTGGAAGTTCAGGACCCGAAAAAACTACTAAAAATAGTAAATAAGAAAACTAATGAAACTGACTAGGTGGAATAGGTAAGTGGCCACCAATATCCACCTGGATCATTCCTCCCCCCTTAGGAATAAATGGTCCCCATTATGTGCAGAGCCTCCATAAGGAGGGGAAATTTCTGTTGAATCTTGTCCCTGGTGAACCACTTTCCCTAATGAAGGAGTTGGCCTGCTTTGATAGCTCGGTATAGCTGGATCCTCTACTCGCGGGTGTTCTTGATCTCTGTGTCCATGATCCTATCATTTTTTGCTTGTTACATGCAATTTGGGTTTAAATTTGTTGGTGTGATTTGTTTTTCCACGTCAGCTGTGTCTAGTAGAGGTGGAAAGTAGGGCCAAAGGTGGTCCACATTGAACACTAGGTGCAGACCAAGGAATGGTGGAATGCTGAGCTAGAAGGAATTGTCCCCTATAACCTTGGCGGTGGTGTATGGCCCATATTGAAGCTTGCGGTGGGGTCTAGCGACGTGCTCCTTCTGAAAATGTAGCGACACTTTGTCACCCACCTAGAAGTTATGCGACACCTGATGCTAATCATGTCGCTACTTGTACTTAGCATTAGATCTATCCAATATGTCATGAAACTATTGGAAAATTGTTGAATACGCTCAATGAAGTTGTTCACCTTGTCAACTTCACACTTGACATGAGCCGAATCTGCCTGAGTAGCCGCTAATGACATGCCTACGTCAATGGGACATAGTAGCTGGAATCCCAAGTCCACCTGAAAGGGGTTGTGGTCGGTTGAGTTGTGGAGATCCCGATTATAGCTATGTTTTACGTAGGGGAGGCTCTTGTCCCATGTCTTTGGATGCTTTTATTTTTACACACACAGAATGTGTATGATCATCATGTTGACAACCTCGTTCTTTCCATCGGTTTAGGGATGGAAAGTTGTGGACTTGGTGAGCTTGGTGTCCAACATTGACCAAAGGCTGGACCAAGATTTTATGAGGAACCTTTTGTCCCAATATGAGATGATATAATGTGGGATCCAAAAGTGTACCCGCGCTCATTCAGAGAAGATTTTAGCAATGGATTATGTTATGATATTCTTCTTGAAAGCCACCATAATGGCCATCTTCGAGAATCTATCGACGAACACAAAAGCATAGTCGTTTCCATGCTTAGTAGAAGGAAGGCCTGACATGTAATCCATGGATATGGATTCTCAAGGTCGACTAGGGGTAGGAAGTGGAGTATAGAGGACTTGCTTCTTGATGGTTGGTTTGGAAATGGTGCAGGCAATGTAGGATATGATGTACTTCTCGACATCCTGTCGAATGTTCTACCAATGGAAATACTTATGCAGTACTGCCACTGTTTTCTTGACCCAGAAATTCCCAACGACTCGACTATAGTACACTTCCAAAACCATATTTTCACGCTCACTTGAAGGAACACAAATGTGTCCCACGTGACATAAAATTGCATCCTGGAGGTGAAAATTTGGAACTTGCTTACCCTCCAAGAGTGTCTTCTATGTGTGGCTGAATTCTAGCTTTCTTCTGTAGAGATGCGGCCAATCATAAGTCTCGTGCCCACAAGAGTTGAGCATTGTGGTTAGCGCCACGATCGGTGCTCGGTTGAGGCAGTCTGCAACATTATTGGTGTTTCCCTTCTTTTACTTGATGTTCAAATAGAACTTTTGCAGGTATGTGGACCACTTTTGATGGGGATCCTTTTGCAACTTCCCTTGTGTCTATATGAACTACAGGGGTCGGTGGTCTGTGTGGATGACCATTTTCTTCCCCAAAATGTAATGCTTCCATTGTTGTAAATCCTGCACAATGTAATATATCTCTTTGTCATAATTGGGATACTTTCGGACTTTTTCAGAAAGTGTCTCGCTATGATATGCCACTAGATGCCCCTGTTGAGTAAGAACTGCCCCAATAGTATAGTCAGAGGTATCTGTCTCGATCCTAAATGGTTGTTGCAAGTATGGTGATGTGAGAACTGGTGCAAAGGAGAGGCGATATTTCAACTCTACAAATTCCTTTTGTTCATATTTAGAGAAAAATAATTTTTCTTTTGCTCCTCCCTTGGTGACTTGAATCAAGGGCCAAGTGATATGAGAGAATCCCAACACAAACCTGCGGTAGAAATTAGCAAAACCCAGAAATTTGCAGAGTTTTGTTAGAGTGGTTGGGGCTAAGCAATCCTGAATGACTTGGAACTTGGCTGGATCCACATGCACCCCATGCTCATCAATAATGTAACCCAGATACTGAACCTGGGTCATGCCAAAAGTGCACTTCTCCAAATTGGCACACAACTTGTGTTGTCATAGTGTTTGGAGGACCTGTCGAATGTGGTGGAGGTGATATTCCCAAGTTTGGATGAAGATCAGGATGTCATCCAAGTACACCACCACAAATGAGTTGGTGAATGGCTTCAAGATGTCGTCCATCAACGACATGAAGGTTTCACGAGAATTCGTCAACCTGAAAGGCATCAATAGCCATTCAAAGAGGCCCTCCTTGGCTTTGAAGGCAGTGTTCCACACATCAGAGGGTTTGATTGGTACTTGGTGATACCCGAACTTCAAGTCGATCTTGCTGAAATATTTGGCCCCCCTGAGCTAGTCTAGGAGGTCATCGATCTGTGGGATTGGATACCTATTTTGGAATATGATCTTTTTCAACACCCAATAGTCAATACAGAGTGCTAGATGTCTTCCTTCTTCTGTACCAACACAATCGGGCTCCCACGGGGCAAGGAGCTTGGCTTGATGTGCCCTTTCTGCAACAAATCTTGGATCTTCCTCTTGATTTCATCATTCTCTAGAACAAAGCGTCGATTGATTGGACCATTAGGCAGTGACACATCTGGGTTCATATCAATGGAGTGCATGACCTGACAGTGTAGAGGAACCACTGTGGGTGAGAACAAAATGTCTTGGTATTCCTCCACGAATTTTTCCATCTGATGCTATCACACAGGGGTGCCCTGTTTTGAGGCTACAACCACAATATTATTCTTACCCTGTGGGCATATCGTAATGAAAACAAATTTCCTGGTTTGGGAAGTAATCTTACTGCATTGCTTGGCGGTAATAAAATATATGGCGGAAGGCAGTACTACCTCTAATATCCTGTACAACTAATTTCCCAAATTAATAATAACATAACGAGGCCTAGACTCATACATAACATGTCGCTTCTAGAAGTATGTTTTTCCTAATAATACATCAGAAACTTCAACAGGAGAAATATCGCACAATACCTCATCCGTGAAGGGCATGATTCTATAGGAAAGATGTCACTACTATCTGAAGAAGAGATCTCTTCCTTGGTGAAGCCACCCAATGGTATACGGTTGCGGATGTGTCGTGGTCAGTAGGTTGAGCCGCTTCACGACCTCTGCTAAAATGAGGTTGTTTTGGCTTTCTCTATCGACAATGAATTGCAGTAGACTACCTTCACCCACATTTGGGAATGGAAGAGGCGCTCCCCCTCCTCTGGATCTTCTGGTTCATCCTTCTCGACATTGGTGGTGGAAATGGTGTCACTCGGTCCCACATCAATGATTTGCTTATCTTTATCATTCCCCTTGTCCAGTTCTGACTCAATAAAAATATGCATTTTATTTGGATGCCTTCAGATTGGCCACAAGTGAGTGTTGGGCCAAGCAATTGTTTGGCCCAACACTCACTTGTGTTGTGAGTGGATCTTTTATGAAATTCACATCACTTCCCTATGTACTTATTTGGCTTTGTGGTGTTGTTCTTCGCTTGTTGCGTCGACGGGTTGTCTTGAGTCACCCTGCTTTGGTTTTTCCCCTTTTTCTGCAGTTTGGGTATGCCTTTCCCTAGCTTCAGATTCGTGGATCCAAAGTCTCGCTTCTTCTGCTTAAATTTATGCTCGATCTTGGCAGAATATTGATATGCCATGCCAATCAAGGTAATGTTGAGGAACTCCATTTCCTCCTAAATGTATTTATGCAAATAGCTCTAGTACTTGAGCACCAAGTTTTTCTCTGAATCTTTAATACCCAACTTTGTGTGCAAGGTATGTGTTATCACACCCAAAATTTTCAAAAAAATAACTTGAAATGTGTCAAGTTTGTAATTAGATTGGTTATGAGCATAGTATCATGAAATGATAATTTTTATGATATGGTATAAGTTTTTATGATTGCTTTAAGTTGTTAGGGGATGTATTTAAGTCATGTCAAAGGATAAAATCTGAAGTAGATACTTTAATCAACCTAATGTGTCAAATCTGGCTACCTGTCGGAATTTTCCTGAGTTCGTAGTGTTTTTAGTAGAAAACTAACAGATTTCGTTGCGCAAACACCTAGTAATTCCGTAGCGAATCTGACACTTGTTAAACTAAATTCGCTACGAAAGCATGTTTTCCTGCAACATTTTTTGCATAATGATGAGTTGTCAAAATTTGAGTGTTTCAAGGTCATGCTGTCATAATAGGGTCATCATTGAAATTTTTAGGCATGTTTTGGCATCAATTACCATTTTCTTAATGAATCTCATCTTATTTTTCCTCATTTATCCCTCATTCCTCATGCTTTCTCTTTCATTATTGTAAGTTGCTACTCAAACAACTCATTTTCATTGTTCTTCCTCTAAAAATGTATTGTCATACCAGCTCCCTATTGTCATAAACAGCTTGTTGTCATCACCTCTTCATGGAACAGGTGTGAGTACCTTTCATTGAACAGGTGTGAATATCTAAAGAAGGCCACTGCTGCAAAACAAAGGAAATGGCTACACCAAAGAAGACAAATAAAGGAGGCATACCATTACGGTACGAACCTATAAGCCCAAAGTTATTCATAGAATATCCCAATTTTTTGGAAATTTTTACAAGAGCAGGCTAATAGTGTGTCAAAGACCCTAGATAACACACAACAATTGATCAAATGGACTCAGCCATTGAGAGGAGAGGTGAAGCATATCAAAAAAATGAACCTGCACTTGAAATCTAGGAACAAAAAACTGAAGGACCAAGTCAAAGACCTCCAAGAAGAGTTAGAATTGATCCATGAGGAGCTAGAGAAGAAGGTCTTAAAGATGACTATGGTTGAAGATCCCATAGCTCAACTCATCATTAATGAAGAGGAAACACCTCAAGAGTATTAAGTTTAGTTTTATTATGTTATAGAAGGCTTATGGCATGTTGAAAACCAAGTTTCTACAGCTGGAGGTTACCTTTTTGAGACAGGGTTAAAATCTGGAAATTTCACAGTTTTTCACAGTTTCGTAGCGTTTCCTAGGCTTAAAGCCAGGAAAACAGTACGAAAATTTCTGTAGCTATCTTTTTTCTTCTAAATCCACTTTTTGCAGCTTTCAAGGAGGGAAAATGGTGGTGATGATGTGTCATGTCATGATGGACACCATGGAACAGCAAAGAAGCAGAAATTTTGAAGGTAAAGGCCATTTTTTGGATGCTATGAAACTGCCCTATTTTCATAGCGAGCTGTGTTTGAAGGTTTCTAAGCAGTTTAGAAGCAGTTTTGGATAGGGAGACACATCCAATAGGTCAAGGGACCTTACCACCAGACATTTAAGGCTTGAAGACAATGCAGTAAAGACAACTCATCAACTAAAGTTTTCGTTGAAGATAAGGATCCTGCTTTCCTGAAAAATAGGGTTTGGTTCCATATGTTTAGGAGGGTCTTTAATATGTCAAGTAGTGATGAATCAAGTCATAGTGTATTCGAACATGTGATGCTTAGTTGTCACTAATATGTAATTGTTTTAAATATAATATAAACTGATGTAATAAATAGGAGTTTGATTCCTATTAGGAAAAGGTCATCTTTAGAGTGTAGTTGTCATTTTCTTATTAAAAGACATGTTTTTCTATTAGATGAGGTGTCATAGGAAGAGGTCAATGAATCTAGCCTAGAAGCAGATCATCCCTGCTATAAGAATGTCTATTTAAAGGCAAATTATCGAAGTTGTAAGGGTTGGAGATTTTTTCACCATACTGTTGCTTTATGTAATTTGACCTATATCAGTAATACAGAGGACTTCTTCTTGACAGACCTAAGATTCTCATGGAGTTTTTGATGTTTTTCTGATCTATATCTTTATGTGTACCACTTGCAGTATATTTCATCTTTATTACTCAGAATTCATATGTTTATGGTCTGACTTCCTTTATTGATGAAATGATTGTGTTGCCCTATGTTCTATGTGTGATTTGCCTATGTTTAAAACTCTTATCTGCCTCAGCTTACATGTCAAGAAACCTTGCCCCTGAATTTACTGATTTGTTGACTCCATAAACCCAATGGTTGCAAGCCTGCATTCTTTTCAACCTACATACACAAAAATCAAGTTAATTTTCAAATAGAGTTAGCCATCTAGTCTTATCATTATCTAATATCATAAACCCCTTTTAGAGAGCCCTCTCAGATTTAAGAGGCTAAGCTTCAGTCAAAAGTTGGCTTGAAACAGTTACATAGAGTTGTCTGATTAGCAACCAATCAAGTGCAATTTTGTGATAACATTTTGGTGCGTTTTCCGGGAGTTTGAAGACTAATTTCTCGAAGTTTTTGTGCAAAAAAGTGAAGCTGAACTCTTGGAGGTAGCAGGAGCTTAGAATTTGTTGGAGGCTGCAGAACTACCTTGGTGACTCCATTGTTGAAGAATTCAAAATTTCATAGATTCATGGTGATTCCACCGGACTTATGAAGAACTCAAGTGTTGTGATTCTTGTTTCAAGGTATGCATGTATATATTTTTCAAAAATTTATGGCTTCCCAAATCCTTTTCCCAAAGATGCATATTATTTAAGGAATGGCCCAAAATTCAATGGGAAAGATATGAGTTTGACCTTGAAGTATATATCATTTTTATGTGACTTTACTCAGCTTATTAGAGTCAGACATGAAGATATTTTCATCATATTGTTCTATGATTCATTTCAAGATAAATGTAAACAGTGGATTGAAAGTTTTCCTATCAGATCTATTAAGTCATTTGAAATGTAAACATGGATGGAAAGAACATAGTTGGTGGCAGACTCTCCTTCCATTCAAGGTTTCAAACAATGGAATGATGATCATAATAATGAGGATGTGGATGAAAATTTTTCTTTGTCTTTGTTTTCTTATTTAAAGTCATTTGAGTGCAAGTCAGAAGATAAGATCCAATTTTTGGATGAAGTTACTAAGAACATTGAGAAAGACATTGAAGTTTTAGAAGACCAAATTCAATCCTATAGTCTTCATGATCAAGATTGGTCTTTTCAAAAGTTTTTAATGCCAGAACACAAAGAGAGGGTGTTGCTACCTTTCTCTTTTGAGATTGAGGAATAATACCATGTTCTTGAAAATTAGTTTGAAAAAGAGTTTGATAGCATACAATTGAAATCTTATCTTGCTAAAGAAAACATATATGAGCTATCTGAGACTGCAGAATGTCTTGAGAATCATCAAACAAACTTTGTCTTCTATGATCCTATAGTTGACTACATGGAAGAGTTCTACAATCCAACTTTCAAGTTATATTATCATTATGAAGATCAGATACATCTTATGTTGCCTTGGTCATTTTAGTATCATGTTTACTTTCGGTTCAAGCGCGGTCAAGAGGTTCAAGTGTGAGATCAAATCAATGACTGGCTTCATTGGAAGTCTCATGTTGCTTGAATCAAAAATGAAGATTTCAATTGTTAGGGTTGGTAGGAGTGTGTATGAATAAGCTCAAGTAAACTGAGCATCTCTTCAGTATGTATAGAATTGGTTTTTCAACAGTAATCATCAAGCTTGAGCTCGAGGTGAATGCCATAAGAGTTTGAAGAAAGCTTGGAAAATTTTAGAGTTTTTATTCCAAAAGGATGGATGGCACTGAAACTACAGGTTCTTTGGTGAACCACAGAGGCACACCATCCCAAGTGGAGCCACTCTTATCACACCCCAAATTTTCAAAAAAATAACTTGAAATGTGTCAATTTTGTAATTAGCTTGGTTAGGAGCATAGTATCATGAAATGATAAGTTTTATGATATGGTATAAGTTTTTATGATTTCTTTAAGTTGTTATGGGATGTATTTAAGTCATGTCAAAGGAGAAAATATGAAGTAGATACTTTAATTAACCTAATGTGTCATACCACCTGTCAGAATTTTCCTGAGTCCGCAGCGTTTTTAGTGCAAAACTACCAGATTTCGTTGTGGAAACACCTAGTAATTCCGTAGTGAATCTGACACTTGTTAAACTAAATTCACTAGATGAAAGCGTGTTTTCCTACAACGGTTTTTGCATAATGATGAGTTGTCAAACTTTAAGTTTTTCGAGGTCATGTTGTCAGAATAGGGTCATCATTGAAAGTTTTAGGCATGTTTTGGCATCAATTACCATTTTATTAATGAATCTCTTCTCATTTTCCCTAATTTATCCCTCATTCCTCACGCTTTCTCTTTCATTATTGTAAGTTGCTACTCAAACAACTCGTTGTCATTGTTCTTCCTCTAAAAATCTATTATCATACCAGCACACTATTTTCATAAACAACTTGCTGTCATCACCTCTTCACGGAATAGGTGTGAGTTCCTTTCATTGAACAGGTGTGAATATCTAAAGAACGCCACCGCTGCAAAACAAAGGAAATGGCTACACCAAAGAAGAAAAATAAAGGAGGCCTACCATTCAGGTATGAACCTATAAGCCCAAAGTTAATCATGGAAGATCCCAATTTCGTGGAAATTTTTACAAGATCGGGTTAATAGTGTGTCAATGACCCTAGATAACACATAGCAATTGATAAAATGGACTTAACCATTGAGAGGAGAGGTGAAGCATATCAAAAAAATGAACCTGCACTTGAAATCTAGGAATAGAAAATTGAAGGACCAAGTCAAATACCTCCAAGAGCAGTTAGAATTGATCCATGAGGAGCTAGAGAAGAAGGGCTTAAAGATGATTGTAGTTGAAGAGCCCATAGCTCAACTCATCATTAATGAAGAGGAAACACCTCAAGAGTCTTAAGTTGAGTTTGATTATGTTGTAGAAGGCTTATGGCATGTTGAAGACCAAGTTTCTACAGCTAGAGGTTACCTTTTTTAGACAAGGTTAAAATCTGGAAATTTCATAGTTTGTCACAATTTCGTAGTGTTTCCTAGTTTTAAAGCCAGGAAAACACTACGAAAATTTCTGTAGTGGTATTTTTGCTTCTAAATCCACTTTTTGCAGCCTTCAAGGAGTGAAAATGGTGGTGATGATGTGTCATGTCATGATGGACACCATGGAACAACAAAGAAGCAAAAATTTTGAAGGTAAACGCCATTTTTTGGACGCTATGAAAGCTCACTATGAAACTGCCCTGTTTTCTTAACGAGATGTGTTTGAAGGTTTATGAGCAGTTTAGAAGTAGTTGTGGACAGGGAGACACATCCAACAGGTCAAGGGACCTTACCACCAGAAATTTATGACTTGAAGACAATGAAGTAAAGACAACTCATCAGCTAAATTTTTCATTGAAGATAAGGATCCTGCTTTCCTGAAAAATAGGGTTTGGTTCCATATGTTTAGGAGGGTCTTTAATATGTCAATTAGTGATGAATCGGGTCATAGCCTATTCGAACATGTGATGCTTAGTTTTCGCTGATATGTAACTATTTTAAAGATAATATAAAATGATATAATAAATAGGAGTTTGAGTCTTATTAGGAAAAGGTCATCTTTAGAGTGTAGCTGTCATTTTCTTATTAAAAGATATGTTTTTCTGTTAGATGAAGTGTCATAGGAAGATTTCGATGAATCTAGCCTAGAGGAAGATCATCCCTGCTGTAAGAATTTCTATTTAAGGGAAATTATTGAAGTTGTAAAGGGTTGGAGATTTTTTGCACCATACTACTGCTTTATGTAATTTGACCTATATCAGTAATATAGAGGAATTCTTCTTGACAGACCTAAGATTCTCATGGAGTTTTTAATGCTTTTCTGATCTATATCTTTATGTGTACCACTTGCAGTAGATTTCATCTTTATTACTCAGAATTCATGTGTTTATGCTCTGACTTCCTTTATTGATGAAATTACTATGCTTCCCTATGTTCTATGTGTGATTTGCCTTTGTTAAAAACTCTTATCTACCTCAGTTCCATGTCAAGAAACCTTGCCCCTCAATTTACTGATTTGTTGACTCCATAAACCCAATGGTTGCAAGCCTACATTCTTTTCAACCTACATACACAAAAATCAAATTACTTTTCAGATAGAGTTAACCATCTAGTCTTATCATTATCTAAAATCATAAACCCCTTTGAGAGAGCCCTCTCAGACTGAAGAGGCTAAGCTTCAGTCAAAAGCTCATTTGAAACAGTTACATAGAGTTGTCTAATTAGCAACCAATCAAGTGCAATTTTGTGATAACAGTATGGAACAAATTCATCAGCTCGTGCACATCTTGCTCCCTTTATTGCCGTAGCGTGGTCCACTGGATGTACTTGTCCTCATAGCTCCCCATGGGGTAATATTATTCCTTGATGCCATCTTAGAACGGATTCCAAGTGGGTGTGGCTGAAAAAAGTGAGGTTTCTTCCTCATCCCTCTGTTCACAGTAGGTTTCCCACCAATCTTTGACACTTGGGGCGGCTCATCCCTCTGTTCACAGTAGGTTTCCCACCAATCTTGGACATGGGGGGCGGCTTTGAGGAGTGAAAAGTTAATCTTTTCTCGATCGGAGAAATCATGGACCGAAAAGTACTCTTTTATAAAATTCAACCATCTATTTACGGCGTCTGCATACATTTGGCCCTTAAATATGGGAATTTCAAAGTTTAATTGTACCTTAAAAGGAGTTGCGCCTCCCGAGTGGCTACTGGATGAAGATTCGCCATCGATGGGTAGTCGTTGAAGGATTTGGGAAAAGTTATCCATCATCGCGTTCCTTTGTTTCTCAAGGGCCTCCTCGAGCAATATTTTGATAAGATCTCCTGCTCCCTCATATTTCTTTTTTTCCGCCATGGGAGGTCATCAGAGTTTGCAAGGCTGATCTTGCAAAGGTTCAACCAAATCGAGCCCTAACTCCTTATACCTCGACCTCGTTGGGGACATGTAAAGAAATATCGAGAAAGAGCATACTGCTCTCATACCACTAATCCAAACTTATGAAGGAACACAATAAAATATAGAAATAAACATAAACGCATAGATACACTAGGAATAACACTTAATTTCATTAATATCAAATACTAAAAAATATTTACAGACAAAACGGAAATTAAACTAGTTCGGACAATGGTAGCTTATCTCTTAGAAGAGATGTTGCGGCTACATGCCTATGAATTGTGTTACAATGAGGCTAAATTTTATTTTTATTATTGAACAATAAGATAAAACCATAAACAACCAAAACCCTGACTCGAGGAGATGTAACACCAAGAGTTTATGGGCCACGTTGGGGTTAGTTTGGCAGCCAACTTCCTGGGGTCATAACTTGGTCATATTATATGTGTTTGACGCGTATGATACATTGTTAAAAATATATCTCTAAGAATACAACTTCTAATGTGAATCGGAAGTTTAGGACCCGAAAAACTGCTAAAAATAGTAAGTTGTGCCGAAACTAAAAAACTGAAAGAGACAATGGTGGGGCCCCCAAGTTGAATAGGTGGGTGACCACCAATATCCACCTGGATCATTCCTCCCCCCTTAGGAAGCAATGGTCCCCATTGCGTTAAGTTCCTCCATGAGATGAGGAAATTTATGCTGAACTTGGTCCCTGGTGAACCACTTTCCTTGGTGCAGGAGTTGGCCAGCTTTGACAACCCGATATAGTTGGATCTTCTGCTGGCGATTGTTCTTGATTTGCATTTCCATGATACAATATGTGGTGGCCTGTTCCATGCCGTCTGGATTTAACTCTGTTGGTGTGAGTTGTTCTGCAATGTCCGAGGTGTCCAGTAGAGGTGGGAAGTAAGGACGAAGGCGATCCACATTGAAGACTGGGTGCAGAACAAGGAATGGTGGAATACTGAGCTCGAATGCATTGTTCCCTACAGCCTTGGTGATGGTGTACGGCCCGTATCGGAGCGGGCGAAGCTTGCGGTGGGGTCCAGTGAGGCGCTCCTTCTGCAAATGTAGCCATACTTTGTCACCCACCTGGAAGTTGTGTGGAACCCGATGATGATCATGTCGTTTCTTATAATTAGCATTGGCACTATCTAATATGTCATGGGCATGTTGGTGGATGTGTTGAATGCTCTCAATGAAGTTTTTTGCCTTATCATCTTTAGGCTTGTACATGAGCCAAATCGGCACAGGTAGTCGCAAATGGCATGGCTACGTGAATGGGACATAGTGGCTGGAATCCCAAGCCCACCTGAAAGGGGCTATGGCCGATTGAACTGTGGAGAGCCCGATTATAACTATGTTGTACATAGGGGAGGCTCTCGTCCCATGTGCGTGGATGCTTTGAATTGTACATGTGCATAATGTGTACAATCATCCCTGTGTCTATCATGCATCTGTGGATGGAAAGTTGTGAGATGGTGACTTGGTGTCCGGCATTGACTAGAGGCTGGACCAAAATATGTTGAGAAAGCGCTATCCCAATCTTAGATGATATATTATGAATCAACCCTCATTCAAGAAAGTTTGGTGAGCCCATGCGGGATGTTCTTTCACACGGGCCACCATAATGGCCATCTTCAAGAATGCAGCGTCGACGACCATGAAAGTGCGATTATTTCCATGCTTATTATGAAAGGCGACATGTAATGGCACCATAGATGTGTCATCGAGTAAATTATAATGATGATAAAATGAACTGAACACACTCACACCTATATACATAATATACAAGTGACCATGCAAATATGCAAATATACTAATAGTAACATTTTCGATACAACCTTAAACCAAAAACAAAAGGATTCCTTTCGTATGAGAGAAACTCGTGAGCCCCTTTTTTGAGAACTCATTTAACAATATAAGGCCCATGCCACATGGGTTCTAGTTTATGAGCACCTAACTTATCATGGTCTTTTCCATAAACCAAAATGATATCACACTCAGAAAATACATGAGGTTAGATCGATTTATCATATTGGGCCTTAATGCGTTTCTTATGAATTTCGTTATTGACCAGGGTGTTAGGTCTTGATTTTGACCATTTTTTATCATGCATATTTCATAATTTTACCATCCTTTATCACCATATTCTTATCATATTTACCATATTTTACCTCTTTTAATGCATACCAAGGTAAATTAATTTTGTCTTTTGATTTTTAGATTTTTTAGTAAAAAATGAGCGTTAAGATTAATTTTTGGTAGAAACATAATTTCCCATAATGGCTCGTTCAAAGTCCTATGTGCATGGTACATGGGAATGATTGGAAGGAACATTTGGAAAATAAAAGAACCAATGATGAATTAATACATATTGGCTTGCTCCAAATATGTTAAAACAGGCCGAGTTAACGTTGGTCAAAATTGACTAGTCATCCCAGAAATCCACTGGATTTGGGGCAGATTTAGGATTTTTTTTTGGATTTGTCGATATTTTGTGCAACATAAAGGACGATTTTGACCTATGAGATGTAATAGGACTATTTTTAGGTGGTTACAAAAAATATATAAATTCTTGTTATACTTTTAATCTATTTGGGAAAGCCTACCAATAGCTATGGCTAAGGAAATTGTAACTATTATTTATGAATACAAATTGAAGCTTTCCTTATTATTTCTTCTGGATACATTTTTGTGTGACGTGAATGGATATTTTTTTTAGTTTATTATCTTAAGGTGTACCAAGAAAATGTGGAGCGTCCCCATGCTGAGGTAAGTAAACTATTGTTGATTTATGTGTATAGATGTAAATATTTGTTAGCATCTTCATTTTCTGTGTTAAGATTGTATTCCTTGTTTTAATAATTTATGATTATTTCTTGTGTAAAATCACTTGAATTCTATGGCCATTTAGATAGTGAAAATAATTTCTTTTGAATGATTAAATTCCATAAATAAGGACAAACCAGGTCTCTAAGTTAGAGCCTCTTCTTTGTTAACTAGGATTGAATTGTAATCAATGTTCGCTTTTCCACATGCTTTCCTAGATTAGATTTATATGGTTTATTTATATGCTTTGGTAATTTAGATAAGTGAAAATGGTTTTTTTGAATGAATGGAATAAATAAGGAAGGAAAAATAGGAACTCCGAGATAAGAGCCTCTTCCTTGTTATTTAAAATTGAATAAGATCATTGTTCACTTTTTCATATGCTTTCTTCATGGTTTTTCTAATTTAGAAATTTGTGCTTGTAACTTTCCATTTTCAGATTGTAACATACATTTATTCATTTTTTAGTACCTAAGTAATTTATTTCTAAACTAGTTATATCCAAGATCCATATACTTTCGTGTGTTTATAAGTTTACCAACCCTGATTGATATTAAAATACATGCTCTAATTTACCTCCATAAATTAGACAGACATTTTTGGTGCCATTGCTGGAGAAACACACTTATATAGAGCTATTTAGGAAGTTTTTGAAATATATATATTTTGTTAATTATGGTTATTCATGCTTAGACATAGAAATTAGAAAGGTAGATCCACAAAATAAAACCCACAACCACTAACAAAAACTCATTAACTAGAAAATTCATTTGCAAAATAAGATCTACAAAACATGATGTTAAATAATTCATTTAGAGAAGGAGGGTATGCTACCACAAGGATCTTCTCAAATCCTTGTCCATAATTTAGAATGGTCGCTAGGGATAAATCTTCATTTCAAAAGATAGAAGAGGAATAAAACATCCATGAAGAGGATCCACGCAAAGAGAATCTAGAAGCTTCTTCTAGTTATCTATGTAAGGAGATCAATGATTTATATATCACATGCAATGAATTTCAAACAATAGAGCTAGAAAATGAGGAATATCTAGAATATGTATCACAATATCCCTTGTGCAATCATAATTTTGAACAAGTTCCACAAGAAGAGCTTTGTGCTATGACAGTTAAGGAGAATCAAATACTTAAAGATCACACTCAAACTTGGTTTCAAGTAGTCATTAGGCCACAACACCACTCCACTTTTCAACATTCCTTATCATAAAATGTTTATGATCAAATAACTTTTCATGTCCAACATTCATTCAAGTATATTTTTCAAACTTGGATATGAGTCTACTTATGATCTTGTTATGAAAATGGATGCATTGAAAATTCTCCTATACTTGAGAGAATGATTTATTTTTCTATAATAAAGTAGGATAGAATAGAATAAATAAATAGATAGATATAATTAGTTCACAATAAGACTTGCATAATAAATTTGGTTCAAACTCTCATCAATAATTCTTCAAATCATTGTTCAATACTCATTCTGAAGGATTTTATGGAAAAATGCAGTAATGACAGTCATATTTTGGAGAAAAATATTGGATAATTTTCCAAAAATGTTTTAAAAAAATATCTTCTTTAAATCTAATTTTTAAACCCATTTTGAATTTTCCAATTTGGATCATAAATAAAAAAGATAGGATCAATGTAAACACTAGATCTCAAGAGAAACATTGAGGAAAGAGTTAATACAACATTGATTCGAGGGGTATAATGCACTCTTTCTACATGATATGTATAGGAATTATATCCCCTTAGAATATAGTTTTTAAATCAATTTGAATCACCTCTATCCAACATCATATGAAAAAGGTATGCTCAAAATACTAATTTCTTTTCGAAAAATATGCATGGTGACAATTTTAGGTCTTGAATGTTCATTGGAATATTTCACATACCAAATCATATTATTTTCAAAACTTGCTTCTAAGGGAAAAAAAATATTCAAGTATATTTTATGAAAAAATTTGAATCATCTCATTTGAAGGCTAGGTGAAAATTTTATGCCCCATTAGGGATTTCATATCTTAAAATCAACAGAGTAAAACTCTGCCTCCTAGGTGTGTTCATCAGAAATTTTTTGATATCGAACCTAAGGATTCTAAGAAATTTTTTCTATGAGATAGAAAAAAGTAAATCTTCTTTAATGTACAAAAGGAATCACATTGATCTGATCTTTAATGAAAACGTTACACTCCAGCTAGTCACTTTATTGATGCTGCTAGAAACAATCACAAGCAACTCTATCAAACAAGGTACTATTCATCATTTTTAGCATATCATTTTAAAACACTTTGAAAATGCTATTTATAAACACTGTTACCGATGAAACGGGATCTATTACCTCAAAATGGGAACTCTAGCCCAAAAACATGAAAAAACACCCCAAAAACAAAAAGTGTGTATTCCAGAATGCATTTGGTTTTTTCTCAAGGTCAAATTTCAACATTTTATAAAATTATGCTAAAAACGAAATTGTTTCTTGAAAAAAGGATTGAAAAAACACCCTCAAAACAAAACGAGTTGATGCTGGAATAACAAAAAAAACATTGTGTCACACTTTTGACACATTGTAACAATGGAATTAAAGACAACATATTAGGACATTGAAAAATCGTAAAATTCTAAATATTTTGATAGATGATGTTAAATATAAACAAAATCATGTCTAAAGGGCTTATCATTTCGAACAATTTTTATCCATGTTGTTAAACATAAAATATCCTGACTCTAAGCAACCCTAAAATTGTAATTATTTTCAACCATAACATTAAAGATAAAATTTCGTAGCGCATAAAAACCTTAATGACAAGTTGTAAATCTCAAGTTTTTAAATCTTAAGTTTTCAAGATACTTGAACCATGAAATTATGGAGAAATTATATGACTTAAACAATTTTTAAAAATGAACAAGTAAATGAAAAATTTATTATTCCAATAGTAATTTTAATTTTAAAGGAGAAAAATATATCTCTTTTCAAATCTTAGCATAAGACAAATTTAAATCTAATTGCAACCAAAACCTAAAAATCAAGCATCAAAACAAAGTGTCCCCTTTCAATGATGCATATAATTATTAAAAATTTTAAAAGTATCTTATACCAAATGGTAACAATACATAATATCATGGTAATATCACTGCATAATCTAAAAATTCAACATTAATTTCTATTTTCTATTTTACTTATAATTAAAATATCAACATTGGTACATTGAATATAACATAAATTATTTTTGTAATTCATTGTTGCATTGTCGATATTCTAAAGAGATGAATTCTTCATAATTAAAACATATAATCCAACAAACATAGAAATGTCTCATAACTTCATGAAAAATGAGATGGAAGTCAAAAAATTTATTTCAAGTTACCATGAAAACATCAATTACATAAAAGTGTCTTAGATAGTTATTCAAAATCAACCATAGGTTCTGGCACACCATCATAATCTACATCTTCAGATGAATGGCTCGATGCAGATGAAGATGATCCATATTCTTCTCTTTCATCAGCTAGTGCTCCATCTGAGTCAACATGCATGCCCACCATTTCGGAGTTCAAAAGTCTTGTAGATCTACGTCTACATTCTGCAGAGTCCCATTTCAACAGTAATTGTTCTGGTAGCAATTTCTTCAAAATATTTATGGTCTGCAACCGAAGAGTTCCTCTCTTTGTAAAATTGAAGTCATACACAAGTATGTCAACATCCTCCAATTTTAAGACATCTGTGCGGCGACGATTTATATTTGTGCCCTTTCTTTTTCTCTTTCTGCCAATTCTTTTTTCAACTACCATCTCTGGCTTGTACACACCATTGAAAGGGTGGGTACTTGTGGCATACCAATGTACATCAACAACTGTAATATCTTCATTTTCATTAATGACCTTTATAACCTTGGAAATCCAGAATGGATAGCCAAGTGGATCTTCATCTGCTAACACTGCTATCATGCAACCCTCCTTAAGATCCTACACAGAACCCTTGTAAAGGTCTTCCATGGCTTCACGTTGTGCACGTGATCTTCTAGAACAAATATAGATTTCCCTTTCCTCTACCTGTGGAGAATTAATAATAGCTTGAGGCTATTGTTGTTCAACATTGTGTGTTTCCTAATGTTCATGTTCATTTGGCATATTTTGTGGAAAAAAAAGGAGTCTTCAAAAGCGTATCCACATTTATTGATCTTGAAATCATATCACTTTGATTACTGAAAAAAAAATCACACCAAACTGAATCAACAACATCGAAGTACTCATATGTATCTCTAATACATATTTTAATTTCCTCTAGACATTCAAAATAATTTATGTCTCTCTTCTGCCTTCGTGCATTATGGAGTTCAACAACTAACTGTAATAACAATATCTTTGATGAAAATATTGGACGATCTGGAATGAACTTCAAAAATGCTAAACCTGATGATGGTCCCCATTCTTCAACAGTTGAATACTTGCCCCATTTAAGTGCTATCCCATCAATTTTTTTGATATGAAATTGATGCTAGAAGATAATGTCGTTAAGTTTTTCAATGCATTTCTCATCACCATATGATCCAAAAATAAACCTTCGCATGTCAATAGTTTCTTCCAACACATGAAAAACAGGCTCTGGAATGTACGATTTATTAATACATTCAATTAATGATGGCATCCTCCCAACACCTTTGCTCCTCAATGTTACTGAAAAATGACTACACATTTGATCAATATGATCATGATTATGCCCAACAAGAAGGAAACCAACCTTTATCTTTCTAAAAATCCCCAATTCAACGAGCATGTTTAATACCCAAAAAGAACTTGATTTTAGTTCTCACGACTTGTGTTGTCTAATTGTAAATACGAAACTTCAGGAAGAATCCCAGACCAATGAGTAACCACATCATGGATTATAGTTATGGTCAGATTTGCATCATTGTGAATATTTGGAGTTGTGAAGAAAACTCTTGGAAACATCTTCTCATTAAATACTATACAACCAACCAAGTGAAACTGAATGAAATTTTCCTCCTGTAATTTTTTTGGCGTGCGGACAAAATGTGGAAGAAGTGTTTTCTTTTGGTCCATACCATCAATTATCAATCCTAGATATTTATTTGGATGATCATAACACTTCTTTCGATGTTTATACAACTTTTTCCTTTCACTTGTTTGCTGATTGTGATGGTCTTGAAGTTATTTGACAATGGAATCTGTACATAAAATAAAAGAAACATATGAATAAATATATTTTCATAGTTGATAAGTATCAAATTTTAAAAAACAATGTTTTGAACACATACCTCTTTCTACCCCTTGACATTTATCTCTTTTTTCTTTAAGAGAAGCACATGTGCTGCAAATCCCCATCCTTGTCTTCTTAGGAATATGAACATTGTTGAATTCAGTTTTCCATATCCTTGTAAAATAAGAATATGTAATAAAATTACCAATTCCTTCAACAACTTCTGCATAATCTTTGTATAACATGAATATTTCTCGTCTCGGGAAATTATCTAGAATATGTATTGTGTCTTTATTTGGCATACACTCTCCATGATTTGAAAATAAGTCTTTCATCCATGTCTTAGTAGTATTTGCAAACGGCCCCACCTCCCGTTTATAACGTGCTTCTGAATAATATGTGGGATCCCTTTCCAATCTATCCTGGATTCTTGACAAACAACAATTACCAATTGAATACAACATTTTGAACGCCTTTCTGCAAAGCAATACATTCCCAATATGATAATCATAACCTGCTAGTGTAGATTGCATGCAACCCACTAAATATGAATTTTGCATGCTTTTATTCATTGACATATATATTTTCCTTTTCTCCAAAGCAAAGTTGAAATCCATATTTTTCAAGCAATCCCTTCGACAACATTCACTTGAAATCAAATGAACGACAGAACTTTTTGTCGTGAGATATTTTGTCCTCGCCCTTGTATAACTGGAATGCTTTGGATTGATATGAAAAGGTCTACTCCTACTCCTAGTTGCAATATTTGCTTGCAACGACTTCATCATTCCATCATCCTTTGTAAAAGTAGTTTCATCACCATTAGGAGGAATATTATCCCCACTATCATCATCCTCAACATAGTTAAGAAATTCATCAACATCATTGCCTGGAAAATTTTCTTTACCATCATCACTTGAAGAAAACATTTCACAAGAATCATCGGCGCTTTTGTAACCCCGACTCAGAAGAAATTCTTCACCATCTTGATCCATGCTTTCAAATTCTTCCCTGGGAGGATTCAATTCTTCATCACCATGAGTGTCTTTGAAATGATCACTTAGAGAAAATGCAATATTCAGATCTGTGCCTCTAAAATTATCATTTGCAAGAAAATCTTCATCCTCCCCTTCCTCAGTGGTGCTCTCATAATCCTTGAGATTAGGCATAAGTGGAAGCTTTGAATTTTTATTCACTAGAATTTCTTCATCCCGCCCCTCCCCTTCCTCACTAGTGCTCTCATAATCCTTAGGAATAGGAATAAGTGAATGCCTTGAATCTATATTTATTGGAAATTCTTCATCCCCCCCCCTCATCAGTGGTGAACTTATAATCGTTACGATTAGGATGAAGTGAAAATTTTTGCTTTGGAAATTCATCCCCCTCTTCATAAGTGGTGTTGGAATAATCCTTAGGATTAGGACGAAGTGGATATTTTGACACTGTAAATCCTTCATTACCCTCTTCATCAGTGGTGCTGGCATAATCCTTGGGATTAGGACGAAGTGCATATTTTGACTCTGCAAATTCTTAATTCCTCTATTCATCTATGGTGCTTGCATAATCCTTAGGAGTCGGACGAAATGGATATTTTGACTCTGGAATTTTCTCATCCACCTCTTCATCAGTGGTGCTCGCATAATCCTTAGGATTAGGACGTAGTGGATATTTTGACGCTGTAAATTTTTCATTTCCCTCTTCATCAGTGGTGCTGGCACAATCCTTAGGATTGAGACGAAATGGATGTTTTGACTCTGGAACTTTATCATTCCCCTCTTCGTCAGTGGTGCTGGCATAATCCTTACGATTAGGACGAAGTGGATATTTTGACTTTGGAATTTTTACATCCCCCTCTTTATCAGTGGTGCTGGCATAATCCTTAGGATTAGGACAGAGTGGATATTTTGATGTTGCAAATTCTTCATTCCCCTCTTCCATCTGTGGTTCTGTAATCCTTACGATTAATTTGAAGTGGATATTCTTCATCTCCCCCTTCATCGATGAATTTCCTACGAAAATCCTTAGGATTAAGAGGAAGTGAAAATTTCGACTCTAGAAATTCTTCATCATGCCCTTCATCATTGTTGATTTCATAATCCTTACGATTAAGAGTAAGTGGAATAAGCGACTCTCGATTTAAATTTATTTTTGTTGCGCCTCATTAATTTTGTTCTCATCATACGTCGAATTGTAGCCCGAGTCAATTTTTGACTCTCTGTTCATGGTGAACGAACTCCTATTATATTCATCACTGCGAATAGGTTGTTGCATGACGAATGTTGATGTTGTACAAAGAAAAACTTCTCTATCGGAAAGAACCCATGGCTTTCAACAATAATATGTTGAATGATACAAATGCCTCTCCCAATTACAATATATAGCTTAAAGACTGAAAATTTCCCTCCAAATTCCCCCCCCAAAAAATTCACAAAAAAATTTCCCTCCAAAATTTTCATTTCAAATGTTACGTATGATATATTAGTCAAAAAATGTATTTAATTTTTTTTTAATAAAACATTTGTGTTGAAATATTTTACCGATATTTCTATTCAAAATATCCACAAATATTCTATAATGCATGCATTCCAAAGTAAAATAATGTTGTTATTTTAATGATTTAAAAGCGTTGACTACATGTAAATATTAACTATAATATTGCTATAATACCTACATGCAAATATTAACTATTTTAACTATAATTACTACATGTAAATATTTTAAATTTTAAATTTTAAACCTACATTATACTCATCTAAAATATATTTCAAATTTTTTTAATAAAGTATTGCTCTTAAATATTTCACCAATACTTTCCATTCAAAATATCCATAAAATATTCCTTTCGTGCATGCCTTCCAAACTAAAATAATTTTCTTATTTGAATACTTTAAGATTGACTACATGTAAATATTAACAATAATAACAATATACAAATATTAACTATAATTAACTACGGTGTAAATAGTTTAAATTTTAAATTTTAATGCGAGATTATATTTGAATGATTTTGAATGATTTTAACATTGAGTACATATGAAAATATTAACTATGATAACTACATGCAAATATTAACTATTTTAACTATAATATTAACTATAATTAACTACATGTAAGTGTTTTATATTTTAAATTTTAATTCGATATTATATTTGAATTATTTAACATTTAGTACATGTTAATATTAAATAAAATATTAACTATGATAACTACATGCAAATATTAATTATTTTAACTATAATATGAACTATAATAAAGTACATGCAAATATTTTAAATTTTAAATTATAATCGCACATTCGTTAAATAGTAAACCAATCACACAATATTCGCTATATAATAAGAATCTTTGTTTCTATTCATCACATCACATCAAGTTTTTGATTTTTTAGACAAATTTTCTCGAGGGTTTTGCATTGGCATAACTTCGTGGAAACATTGCATTCATTGGAGGCATTGTGTTGTTATTGGTAATTTTGTGTTCGCATTGGTGACGAGTTTTTGCATTTCAAAAGTTAGTTTTCCTTCTAGTCTCTTGTCCATTTAAAAAGACGATTCTAAATACGTTTTTCTATAGTTTTTGTGTTCAAAAGTAAATACTGAGCTTTTGGGTTCAAAAACCATAATTTTTAGTGAAGAAAATGTAAAAAAGTCTAAATATTTTAGGGTTTTTAGGGCCAAAGGTATATATATATATATATATATATATATATATATATATATATATATATATATATATATATATATATATATTCTTTTTAGGGTTTATAGGTTCATCTAGAGAGAAAAAACCCTTAAAACTACCATGCACATAAAAAAAATAGTTATGTATTTATTATATTTCTTTATTATTATAAATATATTGGTGGTTTCATTGTTTAATTTTTTTTTTATTTGACAATTTTTTTATTTTATATTACATTTTTTTTTTTATTTTAAATCTTGTTTTTAATTTTAATTTATACTTTAATTTTTTTTATTTTTTTTTTTAATATTGTAAAACATATATATATATTATTGTTTTTTTTAATATTAAATGGTGTTTTTTTTTTTAAATAAAAATTAAAAATAAAAATTTTCACATATAAGCCTATTGGTTATATTTCAAAACAAATTTTTTATATTTTTTTAATTTTTAATTTTTTTTTCAAATTATAATTATATATTTTTAGTTGTTAGTTTATATTTTAAAACAATTTTTTTTTAGTTTTTATTTTATTTTTTTAATATATATATATATATATATATATATATATTTTTTATTATATAATATATATTTTTTTAAATATTTTTTTTATATATTAAACAATGTTTTTTTTTTTATTTTATAATAGTTTAGTTTAAAAAAAAATAATTTCTTATATAGTTTGTTTTTTTATTTGTATTCAAAAAAACAAAAATAAAATAAAAAATTTACTTTGCAGCATGTCGTGGGTTGGAGTGCCCTCGAAGGCGCCATAGCTGGCCTTCGGTCTCTGAGTGCAAAAAAAATTATTTTTATTTTTAAATTTAAATTTAAATATGTGATAAACTTTATAAAAAAATTATTTTTATTTTTTAAATATAAATGTTTTGTTTTAAATATTTAATATAATTTTAAAATTTTTTAAAATAATTATAATGTTTTTATATTAAAGTTTTGATTTTGTTTTTTAAATATATAATTGTAATACTAATATGGTATAAAGTCTAAATTTTAAAAATTTGTTTTAGTTATAAGTATAAACAATATAATAATTTTTAAAATTTAAAATTTATTTTATATTTAAATTTTTAAACTTTAATAAATTTCAATATTGTAAAATTAATTTTTAAAATATAATAAGGTGTACTTTTAATTTTAATTTTAATTTTAATATATATGCTTTAATTTTATTCAATATATTTAAAATATTAAAATATAATTTATTAGTGTAATTTAATAAAAAAATACAATTAAAATTAGAACAAAAAAATTACCATTAACATTATTTTTTAAAATAAAATTTATAACTTAAAAAATAAAATTTAAATTTAACCTTGGTTAAATGACAGATTTTTTTTTTTTTAAATATGACAAAAATAATGTTTGTTTTTTAAATTGTTTTATACAATTTAAAACATTTTTATTTTTTTATAAATCATTAAAACATATTATATAGATATATATACATATATCTAAATATGCTTTTAATATTTTGTTTTTAAATGAAAATTTTCTATAGTTAATTTTTATTTGTTTAATTTCAATTTATTTAGTTTTACAAATAAATTTTGTTTTTAAATTTATTTTATAAACATTATTTTTTGATAAATTTAAATTTATATTGAGCAGGCGAAAAATTTTTGATTAACTAATATATATATATTTCTTTTTATTAAGAAAGTGGCATCAAAAAATATTTATGTGAATGTTTCTACACCTAGGGCAACAACTCCAAAATCTAAAGTTCCAACTCGACGCACTATGGATACAACTCCCAAATCTAAAGTTGTAGTTGGACGCACTATGGACACTTCTAGACGCAAGTTCACTAAAGCTTATTTCGATTGGAAGAACGGCAAGAAAATAGATAAGCGATTTCTCATGGTATCTTCAAAACGATGGAAAATAGGTGATATACATATCTATCTACACCGTTTGTGGTATAATTGACTTAAATAAACCATATGATGTGATAGTGGATACGAGACATATGTATGGTCCCAAATACAGCTTTTCATGTATTCTTGTGAAAGGAAGGCTAATAAACTTGACAAGGTTAGATATCGTTTTATCAAGGTCAAGTATAACCCACAAATGAAATATCTACAAAGTTTTCTACATAAATCTCAAACAACATTGTGAATAACATTGTAAATGTGCTTATTTTATTTCCACTATGCATTATTGTAAGGATGATTCATTTTTTTATAAATTATTGATTGTTGACATGTTTTATTTTGTTTCATAAGATTTTGTTCACAGTCTTTTAAACATGTTTGAAAGTATTTATTGTTGAGTCAAATGTTATGAATATGATCAACACTTTCCACACGGACAAATTAGATGAAAGGAGATTGAAGCAAAGATCAATGTCATTGCAAAAGTACATAGAGGATCTTAAAGAGTTAATAAGGTGGGTCAATCTAGTAAAATTAAACATGTTTCTTTTGAAGATGCTCGAACATAGGCGAGAATTATGATAGAATTAGTGAGAGGAGATTAGAGCTGTTGTGCAAAAGGAGAAAACAAATCGGACACCAAAAGAAAAATGGCCAAAGATGTCTCTCTAAAAAGAGGCGATATGCTAACCAATAAGTCTAGGAAATCCAAATATTGATCAGCTTTATAAAGGTCATGAGCGTGGGCGAATAACAATGAAAATTTTATGTTAGGCAGAGAAATCATAACACCAAGTGTTGTGTTAGAGGATAGCATTATTAAACAAAACAAATACTATTTGATATGAGTTGAGAAGAATAAATTAATTCTTGGTGGCCAAACATTTGAGCTTAATGTCACCCATTTTTATAGAGCGGATAGAGGAAAATCTCAATATAAGAGTGGGAAGGCCCATCACTTACATGTACATAATGCGAAAACATTGTTCGGGTTCAATCCACATGCGGAGATGTGGTGGATTATGTAGTTCTTGTCGATCATGTCGAGTTCCCGAAAATATGAATTTGACAAGACAAAAATGTTTTGATTAAAAATATTATGTAATTAGAGGGAACCATTCGATGAAGGCTAAAAAGAAAATTGATTGAGGAATATCCCAATAACTATCTTTTTCAAATAGTGAAATGCATCGTTTAAAGTTGGCTTAACGAAATAGAATCAAAGTTATTGGCATGAGATTATAATGCGGGATAATGAGTACGGAATTAAAATCACTTTCATCGAAGGGTTAAGTTTATTCACAATGAATTCGTAGAAAAATGTGGTGGGGATAAGACACAAGTTAGTCTAACATTTCGGAAGAATGTTTAATGAGGTTATCAAATTGATGAAAAAATCAAAGCAAAAGATGGAAAAATGCATTCAAATATGGAAGCATGGATAACATTTATCGGTTGGAATTTATAGCGGGAGATATGGGATTTGATTGATGAGATTTTTGAGTGGTGGGAGAATATTTCCATAAAAAATCGGAAAGGTTTAAAAGAGTAAACCCGTAATATGTACCAACAATAAGACGAGTCTGAAATGAGCTCCAACTTCGAGAAGATATGACTATCACACCTTATAGAATAATGCAAGGTGTGAAGGATGAGAAACTAATCAAGTGGTACTAACTTGTGTGAAGTGGGTGATTATCATTAGGAAGAAATGTGTACGAGAATTTCAAAAGTAAGTTTCTTGAATTATTTCTTATTTTCTTTTCATTTCATTTTCTTTTAAATAAAACATAATGATGTTGGTGAATTGGTTATACATGTCACTATATTAACAGTTTTAACTTTATTTATTCGATCGAGAAGATTTTTGTGAAAAATACGAACCCATGGTTAAAATGTTGAATGAAGGCAGTTGGGATGATGTTGTGCGCCATACCCAAAAGCAAGGATTCCTACAACAACACTTAAATATTTTTATGTGCATTCAATAAAGGTATATTAGTTTATACATTCTTTTAATTCATATTTACACTATTTTTATTTATTACTTATATATATATATATATATATATATATATATAAAGATATCGAAGGATGGAAATAGGTACTGAATGCTTTCAAGCTTTATTCAGAAAAAATTAAGCTAGAAAAAGATGAGAAAGAAAGCGTCTTATGAATGTTGAACTTGATCCTACTCTTAATCATTACATTTGGAATGGGCTCGGCCAGGTATCCAATATCAAATAATACAAGGTGGTATGAGAACATTGCATCACTAATACCTAAAAGGGAATATGCACTAGTTATTGCAAATATTCCTCATGGTTTTCAATTTCTCAAACATTGAATATGATAGTGAACCATATACTTATCAAGCTTTTATTAAAGTGGTTACGGGTTTTCAAGAAGTGACAACATCACCACTTTGGCGATTTGTGACATTTCATTCAGGACACACGGTTCCGATGTTAACAAACGAGGTAGAAAACTCAAGGATGCAACTTACATGATAAGACTTTGAAATTGTATGTTTGATTACTCCTAAATTTATTTATTTATGTAAAATTTAATTGAACTTTTACTATGTTATATTGCACACACATGTATGTCAAATACTTGTTTCTTGAAGATCCACCTATTATAAATGATTGTGATTTCATCCATGTTGAATGTTGGACAAAGAGGATAGCTATAAGCATATTCTTATGAATCGAGTAGATGGGAAGAGTCATATTCAAGTATTGGTTCATGATGCGATTTGTAGAAAACTAACATATGAGTATACGAAGGATGCAAAATGAGATATAGTTAACATTTATAAAAATCACAAACATTGATTAACTATGTTATAGATCTATGTTCAAATAGAGAATTGGGCTTTGGATTTATTCTCGGGGATCGGGTAAGTTTTATTATACAAATTTAAATTTAAATATTTTGTATTTTACTTTTTATGTCTTCATACTAATTTTCTTACTTATTTATTTTGTTCTTGATGATTAAGTACAACACTAGCATGTTGCCTACTAAAAGGAAGAAATTGCATTGCCATTGAGAAAGACCCGGTGTAATGCAAATTTATTCCAAAAATAATTAACACTCTTGAATTCCTTCAGGATACAAAGCAAGAAGTTTGTTTGAGGAAAGGGGATTTTTAATGAATCAAGTGTGGCAAAAAAGCGAAGGAACCTCAGCGACCATTATATGGAATGTTTGGAAAGGGACACTTTAGAAGATTTGCAGACATGAAAGATCCATTAGAAGATGACAATGACCAAAATGAAGAGAAAGAAAATTTTGCGAAGAAGCCCTCAATGATGTTCTAGATGATGTTGAACATGTATTAGTTGATATTGTTGATGATCTTTAAGTTATGCTTGCAAACAAAGCTCATTTTTGAGATCTATTATTCGGTTTACTTGTAATGTTTGAACTTTTATATTTTATAAGAAGAATCCTATTTTGAAAAAAACATGTGATTACTATTATGTTTTGACACAAAATTCAATAAAAATGTTGTTTTATTAAGTTTTTTGTTAACATTTTCCCAAAAATTAGTTTATTTAACATGTTTTTTTGAACAAAAAGTTTCTAAAAGTGTATTTTTTTCATTCTATTTATGTTGAAAATTTGTATTTTTTTGTGTTCAAAATATTGGTTTTTAGCGACAATTATTTGATGTGCATTGAAAAATTAATTAACAATACATAAACATGTAGAAAATATAAATTTTATAACATTGACCCTTTTTCCATTTTTTATACATGTGAAAACGTAAAGATATCATTAAAAATTTTATTTTAAAAAAAAATATTTTATTTTTATTTTTAAAATAGAAGTACATAAATGCACTTAAAAATAAACATCATGGAAGAAGAAGACATTAGAAAATCTATAGTGTCAAAATCAATCCTCTAAAAAAATTGGTGATGATACACCACCACTATTCAAAATTGACATAAAAAACATCACAAAAAAAATAAAAAAAATTGTAAGTGCGAAAACATGCACCAATTTTTTTTTATTCTTCATCTTACTTTTCAAAATCATGTGTCTTTCTTGCTACCTCAAAAGTAGGTACCGATTAACAGTTACCTATTTCATCGTGTAGAGTGTTTATAATATAAGGATTAATATAGATTCACTTCAACTTGGATTTGTAATCACTTTAATTGGACATAAAATCAAGATTTTGTGGCAAAATGCGCGCTGGAGGTTTAGGTTGGCCACCATTCCTCGAGGGTAAAAAAATGCATTTTGTTTGTGTATGTCATCTTTGGACTTGTTTTTAAAGCATTTCTTGTAATTATTTTACATATTTATTGGAAGAAGAGAATGTACACCTCTCTTCCTCCATCATGTAATATTGTATTACGAGGCAAGTGATATGTTTTTGTAGGTCACACGAAGATATAAGGGTTGAACTCCAAAGAAGAAGGAATTTTGAAAGTCAATATTTAAATTCATATTTGAGAATATGAAATAAAAATGTTAAAAGGGTAAATAAAATTGAGAATTCACGATGTTGGAGTTCATCCAATGAAACTCAAACTCTTGAAGCTTTCCTTTAGTTGTTGAAAAACAACACTAGCAAATGTACAAGATGGATTGAGATCAAGGAAAAATAAATGAAGGTAGTCATGAGAAGAAGGTAAAATTCTATACCATTACAAGTCACATCCATTGCCAAAGAATAATTACATAAGCTATATTTTTCATGATGTAGTCCATCATCATATTGTAGTTTAAGCTCCATGGTCATGCATGTTGAAATCGAGACCTGTTATCTATATATCTATCCATATACTCTTAGATCATGGCTCAACCTATACGGAATTCATAAGCTTTCCATGATTTCCCTGCTCATTATGCACCCAAATTCCATCCAAAAAAGAAAAAGAAAATAAAATAATTCAATAATAATAAAGAGGGTTTGGCTATGAAAATATAGACTTCTAGCTCAATACAAACCTTGGTCGCAATGGAAAACCAAGATAATTGGCTAATATGAATTCCCAAAAAAAAAAATTCTAGTTCATTTTCATTATTTGAGATATATTCTCTAGTTTATTTTTTTACAATTAGCCATGTCATCTTATTCTCGAAAAAAAATAATCCTATTCAAGACTTGAGGATAAGTCTTAGAATAAGAAAGGGGGAATAAAGGGGAAAACAAATGAATTTCTTTCATTATTAAAATTCCTTGTTATCTTGAACTCAACATGATTTTCAACTAGGCATGGAAGAAACTCAAAATGGAATATGTTTCGATTTCGAAAGCTATATGTGGAAAATTCATGAAGAGTTACGGAAGGGGAAATAAATATAAGAACAATTATAGAAGGGACACGAATACTAGTTATCTTATTACGCGAGAGAAGAGAGATCAACGCCTTAGAAATAAGCCACTTCGAGGGGAAACCTCCAATACATTACATAAATGAATAATTCTTGGATGATACAAATGAGAAAACCTCCTTTTTTATATATGAGTCCATGGGATCACAATATAATCGTATCCCGATCTAACAATAATAATGTAAGGGAACAATAATAATAATATGGGGATTACGGTACAACAATAATAATAGGGGCTACACTAATAAAAAATAAGGGACTAAACTAGTAATATGGGGACCTAACATGCCTCTCCTTCAAAAAAGTGTTATCCTCAACACACAGGTAGCTGCGGATGTACGTATAAAATTCTCATCCTCCCATGTAGAATCTTCGATGGGAAGTTCTTCCACTTCGTGAGATACTACGAAATTGATCGATTTTGTAAGTACATCGAAGTTCTTGTTTCGTGACTATTTCGAGTTCCGGTATGATTTTCCTTCCTCTTCAAGTTCTCACAATATTGTTTGAACTAAGTTTTGTCACCTATAACCTTATTTAAGCATGAAACATGAAGCGGATGCACTCGCGAAAGAAGGAAGCTCCAATTTGTGTACCATAGTACCAATCTTTTGCAACACCTTGTAAGGACCATGGTATTTTGGCGACAATTTATTATCCTTCTTAGCTTCCTTAGAAATTTTTTTTGTATGGTTGTAGCCATAAAAATACCCGGTCTCCTACATAAAAAAAATTCTCTCATTTGCAATGTTGATCTTCTTATTGTTTCATTCGATTTGTGCCAAATTCGGGTATCCTTTAAGAGTTGGAGAAACTTGTTGATGCTCGATGTGATCTTCCACTTGCTTGCACCTTAGAATATTATCTTAAAGATGATATGATGAATGGTAGATGATATCCATAAAGTTCCATAAATGGGGTCATGTTTATTTGGGTATGGAAGGAATTATTATACCACCATTTCACCAGTAACCACTTAGCTCATTGTGCTTGTTTATCGGACAGAAACAATGAAGATATCCTTCCAAAAATTTGTTCACTATCTTAGTTTGACCATCGGATTGAAGATGTTAAGAGGAGCTATGAGCTAGTTGGGTAACCAAACAAGAAAATAATTATGTCCAAAAATTTCCGGTAAAAATGGGGTCGCTATCACTTACCATAATATTTTGGTTTCTGTGTAGCTTTTGAATTGTTTCCATAAATGCGGTAGCAATTATTACTTTCTTTAAATGGATGAGATAATGCACAAAAATGTGCATACTTTATAATTCTATCAACTACCACCATTGTGTCACTCTTTCCTTCGGACTTAGGTAAACCTTTGATAAAATCCATTGAAATCTCCTCCCAACAGTGACTTGGACTAGATAAAGGAAGTAGAGGACTGGGGTCTTAATTGTCTCAACTTTTATTTCTTGGAAAACCGGACATTACGCCACCAAAATTTTTAATATCGATTTAAGGCCATCACAAAAAAATTCTTTCTTCGCCCTATGGTAGGATTTTTAAAAATCATGAGTGTCCTCCTAAAGGAGAATTGTGCAATTCCAAAATAATCTTTTGTTTTATTTGGGAATTATTACAAAGATATAAAGGGATATTTGTGCCTGAGGAATCATTTTTCAACTAAATGTATCGAGATGCTAGGATATTTCTTCAACTTTTGAATGAGTTTCCACACTTCTCTGTCCTTCTTCCATTCATCCCTTGCTTCGGTTATCCAATATAGTTGGATAATAGAAATGGAACAAAGCAATGCTTCCACCTCTTCATCCTTTATTGAGAGTGCATCTGCAAAAACATTTAGCTTCCATTTTTTGTAGATTATTTCAAAGTCATAACCTAACATCTTTGTGACCCATTTTTGCTACTCTTCCAAAGATAGTCTTTGTTCCAAAAAGTGTTTAAGACTATCATGATCAGTTTTTACCTTGAAGTGTCTTCCCATTAGGTAAGTTCTCCATTTCTTTAGTGCATGCAGTATTGCTAACATTTCCTTCTCATAAATAGGTTTCTGTAAATACTTTCCTTTGATTGGACGACTTTCAAAGCAATGGGTCTTCCTTCCTGCATTAAAACTGCACCAATTCCATTTCCTGAGGCATCACATTCCACAATAAAGGTTTTTGTGAAGTCTGGCGTAGCTAAGACCGGTGCTAGGCACATTGCCTCTTTAAGATGTTCAAAGGCCTTAGTTGCTTCAGGAGTCCATGAAAATGCATATTTTTTCAATAATGTTGTTAGAGGTGCTGCTATTCTCCCATAATTCTTAACAAACTTGCGATAATACCCTGTTAACCCGAGAAATCCTCGCAACTGCTTTATGGTTGTGGGAACTTTCCATTCCTTAATGGCTTTAATTTTGTTAGGGTCTACTTTAACACCCTCGTGAGATACAATATGACCCAAATATTCCACCTCTTGTACTCCAAAGAAGAATTTGGATGTTTTTGCATATAATTGTTTCTCCTGCAATAGTTTGAGCACCCTGTCAACATGTTCAACATGATCCTTCCAAGACCTGCTATAGATTAGTATATCATCAAAAAATACTAGCACAATTTTTTTAAGGAAGGGTTTGAAAATGGAATTCATCAACCCTTGAAATGTAGAAGGTGCATTGGTAAGGCCAAAAGGCATGACCAAAAATTCGTAATGACCCTCATGAGTTCAAAATGTTGTTTTCGAAATATTTTAAGTCTTCATTCTAATTTGATGATATCCTGAACGAAGATCCAACTTGGTAAAATAATTTTCTCCATGTAATTCATCCAATAATTCATCAATCACAGGAATGGGAAATTTATCTTTAATAGTGAGCTTATTTATCTCCCTATAATCGAGACACATGCACCATGATCCATCTTTCTTGTGCACCAATACTACTGGGGCAGAGAAAGAACTTTGACTAGGTTGAATTATACCAGCCTCTAACATTTCTGCAATCATACGTTCAATTTCGCTCTTTTGGACATAAGGATATCTGTAAGGCCTGATGTTTCAAGGAACACTTCTTGGAATCAAATGAATAGCATGATCATGATCATGAATAAGTGGAAGTCCTTTAAGAGTATGAAACATCTTGGAATGATTGTCCAAGAATTTTTGGAGATCTGGAGAAATAGATGATTTTGATGTTGGAACTTCTAGTGAGAATAATTGTGCAATTACGCCTCGTTGTTCTTTCTTCAGAAGCTTTTCCATGACATTAGAGCTTATTACCTTTCCTGGCTTCCCTACGATACCCTGTGATTCGATTTCCTTTCCTTCCAAAAAAAAATTCAAGAAAATTTCTTGAAAATTAAAAGCTACCATCCCCAAATATTGTAACCATTGTACTCCTAGTACAACGTCAACACTTCCCATTGGGATGGAAAGAATTGGACTATTCAATACATATTACCCCATGGCTAGTTTTATATTATGGCATTTTCCTGAGCAATTTATAGTTCCTCCATTTGGAACCATCGCTTGACATTCTGGTGCTGGGTATAGGAAACAATTCAATTCCTTGGCTACCTTACAATGAATAAAATTATGGGTACTACCCGAATCAACCAACACTATTACCTTTTTCTTCTTGATATGTCCTTATATCTTGAGAGTTTGAGGAGTGGTAATTCCTGCCAATACATTATATGATATGGTCGGACTCATTTCTTCTTCTTCTAAGGTTTCTTCCTTGTGTATATCCTCTTCTTTTGAAGTTTATTGTTCATTTTCTTCCTCCTCTTTGCAATCTATGTAAAATAATTTCTTCTGAGCACACTTATGACCTTTAGTGTATTTGCTATCACAACTGTAGCAAAGCCATTTTTCCCTTTTTTCTTCCAATTGTTGTGGTGTCAACCTTGTAGGTTGTGGAAGTCTAGGAGTAGCAAAACTTCCATCTTTATAGATGTGAGTGGTAGGCTTCCTTGTCGCCATAATTTTACATTCAATTTTTCTTGCCAGCCTGAATGCCTTATCCAATGAATCAGGTTCCCAAACACGAACTTCATGTTGGATGTTATCCTTTAAAGTCCCTATTGAGACATCAATCCTGTGTTCCTCTAGAATATCAGTTACCCTTATATTCAATTTTTGGAAGTCCTCAATGTGCTCCACCACTGAACCCTTTTGTTTGAGATTTATCAATTGGCTAAAGAAGGTGTTGCTCTTTGTATCCTCATAATGTGTTATCATTTCTTTCACAAAAATTGACCAAGCGACAATTTGTTTATGGGACCAAAGCCATCGATACCATACAAATGTATTTTGTTCTAAATGTAAAGTTGAAATGCGTACCTTTTGTGTGTTTTGCACATTATTGAGATCAAAATATTGCTCCATTTGTAGTATCCATGTTACGGGATCCTTGCCATAAAATTTCCTCATATCCATCTTTGGAATATGGTGGTTCTTCAATCCAAAATTAGAGTTTATGAAATTACGATTAACATTTGTTTTGTTCTCATCATGAGTTTCTTCTACTATCATTTCGCCATTAGGAATCATTTCTTGTATCAACTTTGACAAACCTTCCTTCAAACCTTCCATTTTTTCTTCCATACCATCCTTCAAACCTTCCATTTTTTCTTCCATACCATTCTTCAAAACATCCATCGTAGCTTCCATACCTTTCTTCAAACCATCCATCTTAACTTCCATGCTTTTCTTCAAAACATCCATTTCATTTTTTGTTGCTCTTGCGAGAGCGAATTTTGGTGCATTTGCTCTTGTAATTTTGATATGTGATGTTGCATTTCTTCATCTTCATGAGCCATAATAGAGCCTTCTGAAGGCTTAATGGGTGTTGAATTATTTTTAGGGGGAATTTTAGAACCCAATATTGATATCTATTCTACAATATGTCCTTGGAATCAATTCAAATTGATTCTTCAAACAAGACTTATGCAATTCAGAAAAAAACAATACACACTTTTTTCTTGCTTTTGAGGAGCTCGGTTTTGAAATTGAATTATCTTTGTGATTTCGAATCTTCAATATCTGAAATTTTTCCCTGAAGTAGCCCTCTGAATCCTCTTTCGAATGCCACAAGTCTGACCTGATTTGGATTCTTCAAGACAAAGTTATTTCCAACCTCCCACAATGACCTAATTATGGACTAGTTTCATAGAGAGAACTTGTATAACTTCCCACGTGTCACTGTTTCCTCCTTTGACTCTGAAATTTATATTTCAAAAACTACAATTTGTCTACTTGCAACCACTTTTTACCGAATCCCAATCCGATGCTTAGAGAGAGATTTATGACGTTTTTCCCACTGATCCAGGTGGATATCGGTGGCCTCCCACCTATCCCATTTGGACCCGCAGCATCAATTCTTTCAGTTTTTTAGCTTCAACACAACTTACTCTTTTTAGCAGGTTTTCAGGTCCTGCACACTCGGAGCCATTTTGGGGACTTAATGATCCAGGTGGATATTGGTGGCCAACCACCAAGTCCATTTGAACCCCCACCATCAGTTCTTTCAGTTTGTAAGTTTTAGCACAACTTACTATTTTTAGCAGTTTTTTGGGTCCTGAACTTCCGAAGCCGTTTTGAGGCCCTAAATGACGTTTTTTGGGAAAACAAGGTGCAACATTGGTTAGATCAATGTTTCTCACTCAAAAGTTGTATTCTTTAGATAGATATTTCTAATGAGATATTGAGCATGTCAAATGCAGATTGGATGCCAAAGTTACGTCCCCGGGAAGTTGAAACACCATTTTACCCAAACGGGACCCACAGTTTTGGCGCTTCATCTCCTAGGGTTAGGTTTTTGGACGTTTCAGATTTTAAATTGTTTCTCAAAAATAAATAGGCCTTCAAGCCTCATTGTAACACAATTCACGGTGCTGGGAACTAACACATCTCTTCTCAGAGATAAGCGCTACCAGTGCCCTAACTCGCTTGTTCCCATCATTTCAATTCTGTAACACAGTTCAGGGGCTAATAGCCGACACATCTCTTCTCAAAGATAAGCGCTTCCAGTACCCTAGCTCATATATTTCCATTATGTCTGTAATAGGCCTGCGAGCCTCAATGCAACACAGTTTAGAGGCCTACGTACACCACATCTCTTCTCAGAGATACACTACTAGTGCCCTAGCTTGTTTCCATTATGTTTGTAAGCTTATTTCTGTCATTATTTTATTAATAAAATGAAGCATTATTTCTGTTGCATCTCTGTATCTATGGCTATATGTGTATTTTTTTGCGTTCCTGCATAAATCTGGATCAGTGGTATCAGAGCGGTCTGCTCTTTCTCTATTTTTCTTTTCATGTCCCCAACGCGGCCAGGGTATAAGGAGTTCAACCTCGCAACCCCGACGACTCCCCATGGTGGAAGGAAAGAAAGACGAGGGAGCAGGAGATCCTATCAAAATCTTGCTCGAGGATGCGCTCGAGAAACAAAGGAATGTGATGATGGATAAATTTGACCAGATCCTTCAATGGCTGCCCACCGACAACACATCTACATCCAACACGTCTGCCAACAGGTCCGCGACATCCTGGACAAATCCAATACCAAGTTCAGCAAAATCCCCCCCCCCATGGAGGAACTTAACGCAATGGAGACCATTTCTTCCTAAGGAGGGAGGAATGATCTAGGTGGATATCAGTGGGCTCCCACCTATTCCATTTGGACCTGCAGCATCAATTCTTTTAGTTTTTCAGCTTTAGCACAACTTACTATTTTTAGCAGGTTTTCGGGTCCTGCACACACGGAGCTGTTTTGGGGACTTAATGATCCAGGTGGATATTGATGGCCACTCACTGAGTCCGTTTGAACCCCCGCCATCAGTTCTTTCAGTTTGTAAGTTTCAACACAACTTACTATTTTTAGCAGTTTTTGGGTCCTGAACTTCCGAAGCCGTTTTGAAGCCTTAAACGACGTTTTTTGGGAAAACAGAGAGCAACATGAGTCATAGTTTGATGCTTCTCACTCAAAAGTTGTAGTCCTCGGATAGATCTTTCTAACGAGCTATTGAGCACATCAAACGGAGATCGGATGCCAAAGTTACGTCCCCGGGAAGTTGAAACACCAATTTACCCAAATGGGACCCACAGTTTTAGCACTTCATCTCCTAGGGTTAGGTTTTTGGACGTTTCAGATTTTACATTGTTTCTCAACAATAAATAGGCCTTCAACCCTCATTGTAACCCAGTTCAGGGGGCCAAGAGCCAACACATCTCTTCTCAGAGATAAGCGCTACCAGTGCCCTAGCTCGCTTGTTCCCATCATTTAAGGTGCCGGGTAAAACCCACAGTTCTTGTTTTTCTTCTTAATCTCAAGGCTATGTATAAAGCATCTTCATCATTCACTGCCCAACCAAATTCACAATCTGGGCAATCTCACAATTTTCTCTTTTCTTGATCTGGCAATTTAAATAAACACCCCAACCAGAGTCTGACAATTTCACTAAATTTATTCTTTCTAATTCATTTATCAATTTCTTGGAAATTGATTAATGAATGTATTATACTGTCCTTATGTAAACCCCAAATAATAGAGCCTTTTGTATTTTTATTTGCGCGCTCATAACTATAATATATATGCTTTGTAATTCAACCTTAGTCCCTTGTTTATAAAGCACTTTATATATATATACTTGGAGCCTTTCCTTTGTATATTGTATCGAACCAAAGGTGAACTTAAATCTCTACCTTATAATATTATAACCATGGTTCGACCCCTTTAACACAACCAACAACCTCGGGTTTATGACATTAATCCCCAACTTCTCTCATAACACGACATTCTAATATATACGTCGAACTAAGGGTAATGAACTGTTCAACTCCTTTTAAACAATTAACTCAGGTTTAATCCCAATGGGGTAAGCCTTTTTAACCTTCCGATACAAAACGCAACCCGACGCCTTATTACCCATATGGTGTTCTCTAGGCCCCACACTTCAATTTGTTAAATAAATGATTATCAATGTGAGACAAATGGGCCATACCTTTGCATTAACGTTCTTGCACTTCACTGTGCGATTGTCGTTTGATTTCTCGCCCTTCAGATCGAACGCCTCAAATGAATATCACATTTTTCATCGTCTGAGCATTAACGCTCAGAATTTACATGATGAGAGTTGTTTTTGAAAACCGCCCACAGCCACGTGTCAGATGAAGACATAGATCACATTGTTTTTGGATGGTTTCTCTTACCACCTTCCAATAACGCGATATTGTCGGTTTTCCTTCCGAAGATTGCCTTTATTGTTCATTCAAGTCATTGTTCCATTCCCTTTTGGCTCGAGGTTCCGCTCTTTTGAACTCTTTGTTCCTCTTCATTATAAGCTCTATACCCCTGCACATGAATAACGCATCTGCAACCTCTTTTCATTTGACAGTCCATTCAAATTTTGCTCAGGACAATTGTGCCCATTTCTACTTACGCACCCAATCAATATTATTATGGTAATTCAAGTCTACGCCCGCCCTTAGCACTAAAATTCGAAGTCAGGCTTCGCTCTCCCACAAGAAATTGCATATGTAACAGGACTTGAGCTAATCAATACCAAACCGTTAACCTTCACAAAACGCTGTTCTTTTACTTTTAATTCACTCTTAATATAACACCTCACACAGCTCCAATGTGCGCTCGGCCCTTACTCTGCTATACAGGAAAATCCGTCCTTTATTCCACTCATAAGGACAAAGGTTCCTCTCATTGCACGAAGGATTCCACTTATCTGCCAATAATTCAACACTAGAACTTCGATTCAAAGAATTTCGCTCATTCAATAAACATCAGAACATTGACACGAATGTCGATTTCTCCAATGGCACGCAGAATACAAATTAAATCCCAATTATAGGGCATATGTTGCACATTCTTATACACTCTCCTTTCTGAATACATAGGCAGACTCTTAACTCAATTTACATAGTCCTGCTCATACAAGGAATTCAAGGCACTTTCACACAGGAAATTAATCAATGAATGCACAACTACGCAAGGTATGCTCCACACAGAGTTTAAACAACAAATGCACAGTTATACTGAGACAAATTACTCATTTATACAATGAATTAACTTACAAGCTTTTAGCTGGCCAGATCTTCGATCAATTGGCCCTTCTCCTCTACTCTGTCTCCTCTACAGTCCTATGCAGCCTATGCAGTTCTCTATGTAGGTCTGTACAGGTCTCCCTGACTCTGCCACAGAGGTTTATTTTTATACATATTGGGAATCAATCGATTCAGCTTCCTACAATCATTCAACAGACTCTTCAACTCCTAATTTTAGCCTAACCCTCTGATGGACTGAAACAGACTATCTCTTTCTATGCCCACTGATCATTCGGGCAGTTACAATTTCTCTAAAATTAACTAAAAATACCTCAAATATGAATAAATTCATAGGGAATCAAAAACATGAGACCCCCCTTATGTTTATTTATGTACAAAGATTGTCTTTAGCCTAATGCCCCTACATCAATTTCAGTTCTGTAACACAGTTCAGGGGCTGGTAGCCGACACATCTCTTCTCAAAGATAAGTGCTGCCAGTACCCTAGCTCATATATTTCCATTATGTCTGTAATAGGCCTGCGAGCCTCAATGTAACACAGTTCAGAGGTCTGTGTACGCCACATCTCTTCTCAGAGATATGCTATCAGTGCCCTATCTTGTTTCCATTATGTTTGTAAGCTTATTTATGTCATTCTTTTATTAATAAAATGAAGCATTATTTCCGCTACATCTCTATATCTATGACTATATGTGTACTTTGTTGTGTTCCTGCATAAATCCGGATCACCCACGTTCACCTCTTTGAGATTAAATTCGGGAGCCTGAAACAATCCTACCTTGCATAGATCATATCTCACAAAATAATTGTGAACCAAGATCTAAAATTTTTACAGGAGGTTCCTCAGGATTTCTGCTTCTCTCTGTGAAAATTTCAGCTTCTTAATCCTTGTAGAAAAAATGTTATAGGAGAAAATTCTGCGATGACCTGTTTAGGTTAAATTCAGGAGCCTACAAAATTTCTTAACTTCCACAGATCATATCTCCGAAAATATTGCGAACCAAGCTCTAAAATTTTGTGAAACTGTTCCTCAGGATTTCTTCTTCGCGCTCTAAAAATTTCGGCTTCTGATCCTTCGTAGAAAAAAAGTTATAGTGAAAATTCCACGATGACTTGTTTGGAGCAGCGAAACCCTAGAATCCAAAGCTCTGATACCAAATGTTATGAAACCAGCTCCAAAAATAGAAGAAAAGAGAGATCAACACCTTAGAAATGGCCACTTTGAGGGGGCAACCTCCAATACATTACATAAATGAACAATTCTTGGATGATACAAATGAAAAAACCTCCTTTCTATATATAGGAGTCCATGGCGCCACAATGTAATCCTAGTGGGGCCACAACGTAATGCTAACCAACCTAACAATAATAATGTAAGGGCACAAGAATAACAATATGGGGGTTATAGTGGTACAATAATAACACTAAGGGGGATATGCTAACAACAATAAGGGACTATACTAGTAATATAGGGACCTAACATAAATCTTCAAAATGTCGTTCTTCCTTTCGAAAAGAGGTTCAAAGTAGTCACCATCTTCTGGTATTCTGTCGCCTCTCAGAGCCGTCAATGTTTCTGGAATAAAACAGTCATCCAATGTTAGCATCCTAGCGAGTGCCTCTTCATTGTAATTGTTTTTTTTTCATAGATGTCCCTCATTTCCTTCTCCACCTTCACGATCTCATCAATTGCACACGAGAAGAAATCCATATGATGATATTTGACGATAAGGTGCCTCTTTTTATTGAACCTCGTCATCATCCTATGCAAGGCTCTTGCTTTGAAACCCTCCATTAGATGAAGCTCTCGACTGCTATGGACCATATGCTTCTTTTTACTGTGTCCGTAATGAGGATGCTTGGAACTCTAAATATTGATACAAACAGAAAGCTATCACATTCTTTTATTAGTAGTGATATTATTATTTCTAGATATCATTACTGTTGGAAATTTACTCCCAAATATTGCATTAAAAAACTAACATTAACGATTTTTAGAATTTAAACAACTGTGGATGCTCCCCTCTTATGATTCTATAGGTTGTTTATTCTACGACGTCTTTCCATGGTCACTCTTGAAGTGGGAGTCAAATAGTGCCATTTTTATTAGAGCAATTAGCAGAACATAATAATAATATGAGGATGATAGTGTCTCATGCTTCAACATATGGTTACCCAATACACACGTGACTCCTTTTTATCGCGACGTGTTGCGTAAGTAATTTTTTGAGATATTACCATTGGGGCATAGTTCGATAATATGACACGTCAAAATCAAGTTTCAACCAAAGAATTAGACCGACCTTATCCACAAATGAACCAAGGCAACAAGATAGAGTACAAAAGCATGGATCTGTTACTTGCTACAAATTTTTTATTATTAATAATAATGATACTATTATTTCTGGATATAATTACTGCATTCTTCTTTTAATAGGGATATTTCTACATGTCAGTATTGGTGATATTTGTAGATATCGTTAATGTAATGGTGATATTTTAATATATCATTATTGGTGATATTTCTAGATAACATTAAGTGAGTGAATTGAGGATAGTATCAATTTTTTTGGGTGGAAAATTCATTATTAAACAAATTGAGTGATTAGAAAAGAGCGAGAATACATGATTTTTAAAGGTGTGAAGAAACAACGGTGTTATGATTATTAAGTCAAAAATCAAAGTTGGAATTTAGAAAACACATAATAAATTAGAAAGACAAGTGGAGAAAAAAGGATTTTGAATAAATTCAAATAAAATTGAAAACTTTAAGAAAACTTAAGTAATAATAGCCCTAAATTTTATTAAATAAAAGATTGATTAAAAAAATAATGTGGAGAAATTTTTTAGATTGTAAAAACAAAGAGGGAAAATGTATATTGGACACTGGAGAGTGGAATAATAAATATAATATTTATTAAAATGATTAAGAACAAAAAATTGATTAAATAATTTAATATATATACCTTATTATAAAAAAATTGTGAAAATATACATTGAAAATAACACCCAAACATGTTTTCCTAATTAAAATTGATATAATTTTAAATATAAAATTTTTTCAAGTTTAGTTAATGATAAAAACTGAAAGACACTTTATATTCAACAATTGAGAAGTCACAGGTGAGGAAATTCACTTGGAGACTACATCTGTAGAATTCTCTGCAATAATCATCAATACATACCATGAATATATAGGTTACAAACAAGTAGGGAGGTTAGAACAACTACTTAAGAAATAGGAACTAAATCCTAATCTAAGGCACACATACAACTAATGAACTGACTCTCTCCTAAAATATATTTCTCCATTATCTTCAACACTCCCCCATAATGGAGAAAGGGTTCATTAATAATCCTAACATCTCCCTAAATAACTCAAAATTTATTCTTCCAAGAGGCTTAGTAAAAATTTCAACAACATTATCACAAGTATTACAATATTCAATATGAATTTCCTTTGACTGAACCTTCTCCCTAACAAAATGAAACTATGTATCAATATTCTTTGTGTTTTTATGAAACATTGGATTATTTTCAAGTTTGATGGAGCTTTGGTTGTCACATCTGATAACGACTGCATCTTTTTGTTCTTTTTCGGCATCGTGGAGAAGTGTCCTCAACCAAACCGCCTCACACATTTCTTCACACATTGCTTGATAGTCAGCTTGTGATGAAGACAAGGATATAGTGTTCTTCTTCTTTCTGCTCTATGCAATGAACCTATACCCATTGATGCCTATTATGGATCATTTTTCATCTAGATTTTTTACCCAATCTAAGTCTGAAAAACCTGTCAATCTAACATCAAAAGAATCAGTATATTTCATACCAAAGTCTAAGGTTCCTTGAAGATACCTTAAGACGCCCTTCGCTGCAACACAATGACTCTCAAGAGGCTTTGACATGAATTGGCTCAGTACATAGACTGCATAAGCCAAATATGGCCTAGTCGTAGTCAAGTAAATTAGACTCCCAACCAGCTATCTCTACAATGTTGCATCAACCTCCTTGGAACCATCATCATTTTGAAGTTTGACATTCTGCTGTAAAGGCACCAAAACACCTTTGCACTGATCCATCTTGAACTTTTTCAGTAAACTCCTGACATACTTCCCTTGTGACAGAAAAGTCTGTCCAGGATCCCTCCAGACTTCAAGACCCAAAAAATCGTGTAGCTCTCCAAGGTATTTCATCTCAAAAACCTGTGACATCTTCTCTTTGATTTCTTTAATGAGTTCATTAACATTTCGTGTAATTATAAGACCATCTACATAAGAATAAATAAAAAACAATTTTCCCCTATTTATCAAGCACGGTATACATATTAGGGTCATTCTTGCTTCTTTTATAACCATGCTACAGGAAAAATGATTCAATTTTGTCATACCATGACTTGGGTGCATGTTTTATTCCATACAATGCTTTCTTCAATCTACAGACTAAATTTTCCTCCCCCTATTTAGAAAACCCTTCAAGTTGCATTAAATACACTTCTTCTTTTCATTCCCCATTTAAAAATGCAGATTTCACATCTAACTGGTGTATTATCCAATGATAATCTATGGCTTCTTTCTGCGAGTACCCCTTTGCAACCAGCCTAGCTTTATATTTATCTATACTCCCATCTGCTCTAAATTTAGACTTGTATACCATTTGAAACCTATGGGTTGTTTTCCTTCAGGTAATTCAACTAGATCCTAGGTTGTTTTTTAAGTATTGACTCATATTCCTCATCCATATCTGCCCTCCATTCATCATATTGACTAGCTTCTTTATAATTTGAGGGCTCAACGACATTTAGTATACTATTTATAAGAGCATGATCCCTATATCTTGTTGGAAATTGAGTTTGCCTACCTGATCTCCTGAGTGGTGGAGTGACTTCAATTATTTTCTGATCGTCCCTCGGTGGACTTGGCTTGATGACTACATCTGTACCATCCACTTCTTCCTTTTTCAGTTGCTGCTACTACTCATACTTTTCCCCTGTTTCATCTCTCCCTTCTTCCATCAGCAAAGGAATGCCCCATTCTTCATTTCATTTATCAGAATTTCCATCATGAACCTTCTCATGGAATACTACATCTCTACTTGCAAAAACTTTGTGAGTAGAGGGATTAAACAACTTATATGCTTTAAACTCTGTACAATACCCAACAAAAATGCATTTAATGGCATTTCAATCTAGTTTCTTCCTATCCTCCTTTGGAACATGAACAAAAGCTTTCGAGCCAAAAACTCTTAAATGATTAACTGCAGACTTAAAACCTAATAAATATTCGAATGGATTTTTAAAATCAAGCCTTTTTTTGGACTCCTATTCTTCAAATATACTGCAATATTTATTTCTTCTGCCCAAAAACCATTAGACAGATTCTTAGCTTTTAACATCCTATGAGCACAATCCCTAAGGGTTCTGTTCTTCCTCTCTGCAACCTCATTCTGTTGAGGAGTCTGGGGTACTGTGAATTGTTCAATTATCCCATGGTCCTTGAAATATTTGATGAAGCCACTCTACTTGTATTCTCCCCCATGATCCGAGAGGAGAATTTTGATGAACTTCCCTATCCATTGTTCCACCATGCTCCTGAATTCCCTAAAGTATTCAAAAGTATGACTCTTCTTTCTGAGAAAATATACCCAGGTAAATCTTGTGCAATCATCAACAAATAATAAGAAATAATAGGGGCCTTATAATGACCTTGTCTACATCGGTCCACATAAATAAATGTGCACAAGTTCTAGTATATCTCTTTTCTTTCTATCTAAGTTTATAGGAAACTCATCTCTGTGCATCTTCCCAAGAGCACATGCTTCAAAATGGTGCTTGTTTTCTTGGTGACATGGTTATACAATTTGTAAGCTTTTCACTGCTCAGTATAACCAGTAAATGTGCATTTTTCACTTTTATCATCCAATTTCCTATTATCTTCATAGGCACATGTGCATAGGCTACACATCCAGAAACTCTAAGATGAGATATGTTGCATGATATACATGAACATGCTTCTTCTAGTACTCTGTTCATCACACACTTTGTAGGAGATCTGTTTATCACATAAAAAACACATGCAAGCATTTCTGCCCAATACTCATTATACAAGTTTCTTCCTTTCAACATGCTCCTTGTCATGTTCATAATTTTTCTATTCTTTCTCTCTGCTACACCATTCCATTGATTTGTGTACCTGGTTATAAACTGTCTTCTCATTCCATATTTTTTTCAGTAATCATGGAATGCCTTTGAATCCTATTCTCCACCACAATTTGACCTCAATATCGTGATCTGTTGATCACTTTGTTTCTCTGCTAAGGCTTTGAATTATTTGAACTTTGAAAAATTTTCAGACTTATGCTTCAAAAAGTAGACCCAAGTTTTTCTTCTATAATCATCAATGAAAGTGAGGAAGTAAAAATTTCCACCAATCAGTTGTTTCATCATAGGTCCGCACAAGTTTGTATGCACCAGCTCAAGAGGTTGTCTTGCTCTGTATGCAACTTGCTTTGGAAAACTTTCATAGTGTTGATTTCCCAAGATACAACACGCACAAGTAGTAGCAAGGAATATTGCAGCAGAAATGTCAATCCAACATTATACAAAAGTATGGTGGGAAGCCTAATGTATCTGACCGCAACTAGGCCTGATATAATGTATGTAGTGACCTTTGTGTCAAGGCTCATGGAGACACCCAAAGAGATACATTGGAAAGTAACGAAAATATTTTTAAAGTATGTCAATGGGACAAAGGAGTATGGCATTTTGTACTCCGCAACAGATGATTTTAGGCTAGTTCGTTACACTCACATTGATTGGGTAGGAATTGTTAATGATAGAAATATCACATAAGGTTATGTTTTTCATTTGGGTTCAGGACCTATTTCATGGGCTTCCAAGAAGCAGTCGATAGTTTCATTGTCAACAATAGAAGTTGAATATTTTGTCACAACAACAACATCATGTCAAGAAGTTTGGAAGAGAAGGATGTTGCGAGATTTATACCATGAACAAGATGGAGAAAACACTATTTTCTGTGACAAAAGTTAAACAATTTCACTATCAAAGAATTCTGTCTATCACAAGAGGACAAAGCACATTGATGCTAAATATCATTTCATAAGAGAATTAGTTAACAATAATGAGATTGTGTTGCAGCATTGCAGGTCATAAGAAAAATTTGCAGACATCTTCACAAAGCCATTGGCACATGGAAATTTTGTTTATCTCATAGATTGTTTACGAATGTTCAATGGCGGCTGTTGCGATTAAGGGAGTGTTGGAAAATTAATCTCAACCACTGCGTTAAATTCTTCTAACAACAACCATACCTTAGTAAATGTTTTGCAGTTTGCGGATTTAGTTTGTAGCGAAGAACATCGTATAAATGAAGTTGTGAACAGGAATACATAACCCATTCGACAACATATTAAACTATTCAATTCAAATAGAAATTGAATGCATGGTTAGTAAAAGCATATGGGAAAACATTTATTCTGCAAGTGTTATTTACTTCACACAACCTCTGCTAGTTTAGAAAATGATGTTCGCCCATCCTGTGTATTAAATTTGTCTATCATGTATTAATGTCTTAGATATTTATGTTTTGAATTAACAAGCAAGAATAGGTTGAAGGTGTCCATGGAGAAAATTTTGGAGAAAATTTTGGTGTGCGGGTGAAAACATTATGTTACTGTGCTTTACTGAGTGTTATTTCTCCAAAGCACCCCTAGTGAATGGAAACCAGCAAGAAAATTTTTTAAACTTGTGAAGGAGCCACAACCTCCATATGAATTATCTCTTGTGCTTTTGAATCATAAAATAAATTATTGTAAGTTGAGATATGACTCTCTAAATTTCACGTAAAATTACTACAAGCACTCTGTTTTACTCTGTCTCACAGTGAGTATTTGATTTTATTTTCTCCATTATAATTACCGCGAGCACTCTTTTTTACTCTATTTCACCGTGAGTATTTGATTTTATTTACTCCATTATAGTTGCGATTTTATTCTCCATCACTTTGTATGGGAAGGAATTATGTCATGATTTGATTTCTGCAGCTGTGTTGTCTTGTTTAAGACCTCTCATTCTATACGGGAAGGAAGTCTGTCATGATTTTATTTCTATAACTATGTTATCTTATTTAAGACCTCTTGGAAACTCTTTGTGAACTCTGTGTGTTGAGGAAACATCCTCAGTGTGTGTTTAAATTTTTAACAATTACTATTATAAAGAAAAAATAAATTGAATCAACACATAGAAATTGAATTTCAAAACGTAGTACACAAATAATCAAAGATAATATTATTGTTCGCAATTTCATTGAGATTCAATAGTGTTGTAAAATCCAACTTATTCTATATTTTCACAATTTCAATGAGATTCAATAGTGTTGTAAAATTCAAACTTATTCTAAATGTGAATATAGATATTGAGATAATATCTCAACCTTCTCCAACTATTATAAACTCAGCACAATGTATTAATCGAAGCATTATCCCCAAAATCAACGTCACTCAAATCCATGACTAATTTCCTTCAATCTATTATGTACTATCAAGAAATATGGAATGCACAACCAAACTAAAAATAGGTAGTAAAATAAATTGAACAACATTGAAAATCTTGTTAAACAGAACTCAGATTTTCCACACTTGAACCATTGCTATAGCCAACGACATACAAATCAGTAAAAATAACAAGACACCTTGGGTTCAAACATGAGTAAGATTATTGAAATCATTTAGAAAAAAAGGGGGAAAAGGTGAGGCTACTTATATAATGCGAGTATGGCGAAGATGGCCTGCACAATGGCTAGAAATAGTAGAGAAAGTTCTCCCAACAAACCTATTACCATGGCTTGATTTATTACCTGATTCGTTGCTGGGAGAATTCTGGTCTATTGATATAATTGAAGATCCATGTTGCTCTGAAAATCTCGGAGTCCTTGCTAGTGTGACTCTGTTTGTTGTCTTATCTTTTTTATTATTGCTCCTCCTTTTCTACTACATCATCCTCTTCCATAAATGGTGCTTATTTTCTTGGTGACATGGTTATACAATTTGTAATCTTTTGACTGCTCACTATAACTAGTAAATATGCATTTTTCACTTTTATCATCCAATTTTCCTCTTATCTTCTTAGGCACATGTGCATAGGCTACACATCCAAAAAATATAAGATGAGATATGCTGCATGACATACTTGACCATGCTTCTTCTAGTACTCTGTTCATCACACACTTTGTAGGAGATCTATTTATCACATAAACAACACATGCAAGTGCTTCAACCTAATACTCATTAGACAAGTTTCTTCCTTTAAACATGCTCCTTGTCCTGTTCATAAGTGTTCTGTTCTTTCTCTCTGCTACACCATTCTGTTGTGGTGTGTATCTGGTTGTAAACTGTCCTCTCATTCCATGTTGTTTGCAGTAATCATGGATTGAATCCTATTCTCCAACACGATCTAAACTCAATATCGTGATTTGTCGATCACTTTGTTTCTCGGCTAAGGATTTGAATTCTTTGAACTTTGAAAAAGTTTCAGACTTCTGCTTCAAAAATTAGACCCAAGTATTTCTGCTATAATCATCAATGAAAGTGAGGAAGTAACAACTTCCACCAATCGGTTGTGTCATCATAGGTCCACACAAGTCTGTATGACCCAGCTCAAGAGGTTGTCTTGCTCTGTATGCAACTCACTTTGGAAAACTTGCATAGTGTTTCTTTCCCAAAATGCAACACTCAAAAGTGCTAGCTGGTTCTTTGATGGGAGGTAATTCTCTGACCATCTATTTTTTCTACAAAAATCGCAAACCAAAAAGGTGCAAGTGTCCAAACCAAAAGTTCCATAACCAATAATCGTTGGAACATGAAACTGTAAAATAACTAATTTGATCACTATAATTCATAATTAGATGAAAGAGTTTGTTCCTTGTCATCTACACCTTTTCTATCATCATCTTTCTTGGGGATTGGTCATAAATAACACACTCTTATCCCTGAAAGATAACTCTGTATCATTTATGTGTCAATTGACCAAAACTTATCAGATTATGTTTGATTCTTGGGACATAATATACCTCTGATATTTTCTTTGGCTCCCCATGCTTGGTCAAAATTTTGACCACTCCTTTTTCATCTACATTTAAAACCTTGTCAGTCCCCAACTTTACCTCTGTCGTTATAGATTGATCCAAATTTGCAATCAAACTCTTGTTTCTTGTCATGTGGCTATTGCAACCACTGTCTAATAGCCACACATTATCAAAAGGTTCATGCATGGTGTTGCAAGCTAAGAACATGGAGTTAGTATTCTATGTACTAACATTAGCTCTCTGGTTTCCTTGTTCAGCTATCTTCTTCCTGCAATCACGAGCATAGTGACCAAATTTATTGCAATAATAACATCTCACATTTTGTTTGTCAAATCTTTGATTATTGTTGAAGCCTCTTCTATTGCTTCCACTTTCATGTTCACGCTATTCTCGGCCATCTCTTTGGTCCCACCATATCTTCCGCCTCATCGTTTGCCTCTCGATCTACCTCTGCCTCGACCTCTTGAAATAGAAACTTGACTTTTGAAATTTGTTTCTAAAGTGGAATCCTTATTTCTGTCTATCCTTGCCTCATGCAATAAAAGTGATCCCATCAACTCATCAACTGTCAGTTTTTCCAAATCCTTGGCTTCTTCTATGGTTTCTACCACAACATCAAAATTGGTAAGCAAATATTTAAGGACTTTCTCAGTCACTGTTCGATATTTAATATCTTCACAATAAATTTTTAATTGGTTTATGATAGACATGACCCGATTCATGAAAGAATTGATGTCCTTTGTCTCCTTCATCTACAGACTTTAAAAATCTCTCCTAGTATTATGAAATTTAACAATATTGACTTTGGCCATACCTTGATAGCTTCTCACCAAAGTTTATCATGCTTCTTTTGTTGAAGATGTGATCATAATCTTCTAGAACACTGCTCGGTCCACTCCCTGCTGGATAAGAAGCAACACTTGTGCATTCTTCATTTTTTCTTTCTTCCATTGTTTGCACTTTAGATTAGTGAGAGCTCATTCTTCTACATCATTCTGACATTCTGCAAACCCAAATTTGACATGATCCCAAGCATCATGCGCTTTTAATATGGTCTTCATCTTAATGGCGCACACATCATAAAATTTCCCCGTGAAAAATGAAGTTGTTGTTGGAAACGCAATGTTGTCATCTTGCTTCAAAAAACAAATTCTCTAATAAAACCCTAAATTTCTCCTTTTAAAAGGCTTTGCAAAGCTCTTTAAAAAAAATAAAATAATACCCTTTCAATAAAACTCTAATGTAATTTTCTATATAATAAATATTTTTTAACAAAAAAAAAAAATTTATATAAAAATTTTTTATAAGATATTTTTATAATATATATATATATATATATATATATATATATATTGAATTCCTTTGTAAAAAGATATTACATTAATAATTTATTTTTTAATATCATAAAACTCTTTGAAAAAATCCCTCATGTGGATTGTTTGAATCTTCAAGCTCACGTATCGTTTAATAAAAGCAGAGAGGAGTGACACGTGGAAAAAAAAATAGCTTTGAACATAACCTTTTGAATTTATCAGGCTCACGACATTGTTAACCAACTAAAAAGGTGCGGAATTTGCGCACTTATGGTATAAAAACGTGTGGAAATTGTGTGCTTTTGGAATAAAAATGTGCGGAATCCATTAAGATTTAGAAAAATAAACTGAGGCTTTTTGTTCTTGGCATTTTTCTCATGGGCTCTGCATGCTCCACAGATTTTATGATCCTTCTCTGATACCAATTTGTTGGAAAGGTGGAGGATATAATACACAAAGTAAACACAACTAATTCACACACAAACACACATGCTACGACTCTTCTATTGATCATACAATTTGATTATTAAATCTTTATGAATACAATATGTTGGACATACTGAGAGGGGGCATGAATCAATATTTCTTTCAATTAGAGAATTAGCTAATCTTCAATTATTATCAGTGTTTGTACAATGATAACAGTAAACAAAAGGAACACAAATGAACACAGTTTTTAAGGTGGAAACCCTCTCCGGGACAAAAACCACCTGAATGATTTTCTAATAATTCTTTAATATTCAAATCCAATTGAAAATAAATCTCCAACTTCTTATAATCTAGAAAAGCATTCTTCTCTAGCTCCCACTGGATGGATGCTCCAACGCCCAAGATCCTTCAGTAGTCAACTAAACGGATGCCCCAACACACAATGAGATACAACTCACCCTAGCGCCACCCTACCACCCTAAATGTTTCACAAGCTTGAACCTGTCGGTGACTTCATGCACTAGCCTAGCACCACCCTACCACCCTATAGAAGAATAAAACAAGAATGGACTCTCGTACTAGGGAAAATGGTCCACTTTACAATGATATAGAATGATGTAGAAGAAGAAGACACACTATACCATAACCCAAACTATGACACAACCACCTAATGGTGATCCTAGGCCTCCCGACACTGCCTCTTCAACTCTTGGCAGGTAGACACTTGTATAATTTTTACAATAATGCATTTACAATGACTTAGTACAATGATACCTTTAGAATGATTGTGTTCAGTGCTTCCCACTTGAAGACTTCATGTGATGAAATTCTTGTTGTCGTTCTGCACCTTGATTGTTGATCTTGTCATGCTATCCTCTGCTACACCTTGCTTTGCTTTGCTTCCCTAGAAAGTCTGGTCCTTTGCAACCCTTGACAACACATAATCTAGTTTTTTCTTGCCTTCTAGGATCTAGATATTGAATCTGGTGTATCTCTATTATTTCAACTCCCCAATATGTGATTTTCAGTGCTGTAGTAGTACTCTGATTCTTATTTCTAATGCCATAGGTCTAATCCAATTTGGATTCTTCAAGAGAGAGTTATGCGCAATCTCTCACAATGACCTAATTATGGACTGTTTCAGTAGAGCGAACTTGTACGGCATGCCACGTATCATTGTTTCTTCATTCAGCTCTGAAATTGATATAGAAAAAGCTACAGTCCATGCACTATCTGCCACTTTTTAAATAATTCCTATGTGATGCTCAGAGAGAGAGTTATGACAATTTTCCCAAGGTCGCTTCTTGGAGATGAAGTTCAGGAGCTTGCAAAAACACTGACTTCCACAGAACATATCTCTGAAAATATTACGCACCCTAATCTAAAATTTTTATAGGTGCTTCCTCAGGATTTATTCTTCACCTCATAAAAATTTCAGCTTCTGAACCTTCGTAGAAAAAAATTTAGAGCACAAATTCCACGATGACCTGTTTCAGGTAGCGAAATCCCTACATAAGGAGAATATGAGGATCACAATTTATATAAATGCTTAGGATGAGAGGGGTTTCAACAAGTGAACATGGGAGGGATTTTAGGAGCTTAAAAATGATTAATTATTGACTTTTCAATTACCCATGCCACAACCCCATGGGGTTTTAGCCCACTAACTAGGTTTACAAACTTCAAACATGAATATCTCTCAAACCGTGAAGAATTACGTGGCGTGCCATATATCAACAGAAACATATCAACAAGTAGAAGCCATAAAAAGTATTCTTGACCCATAATATAGTAATTTTGTAGGTAAAAATTACCATGCAAGATCTGGGTAGGCCCTAGCGTTGCTTGGGTTGACATCAATGACAACCACTGATCAACACAATAAGCTGGTGAAAATTATTTATCCTTTTCCACTAACAACTAGCTTTAAATTCACACTTACGAAATTCATATATAACTTTTCTCACTTAAAAGAGAGTTAATTAGATATTTTAACAACCGCGTCTTCTTCCGAATCGATGATTACCTGGTACATCAAACAGATGTAACACATAACGCCATTGAATTAATCAGATGGTTTTCACATCTTGAAAGCGATTAGGTTATAGAATAGTGTCTCAGATCGTGATTGGAGGTGATCGGAGAAATGTAAATTGTGGAGCTCGTCTTGTCAAATTGAATAGTGGAAATTCCTGCGTCACGCAACTCAAATATGATCTCAACATTTCCTAATTTTGTTGCACGATAGATATGATCGATGTCTTGATCTTGGGCGGGGATACTTGTGTAGCCATTACGAGAATATGTGATGTCACCCCTTGCATGATTGTCTTGTTCGTGGAGCCTTCGGTCCTCGTTCCCCGCATGCTAATCGCCATTATGAGAATGGTGAGATTGTAAATCTGTGCATCAAACCAAGAAGATATTGAACTTCTTCATGATGATGTGGTGGAGGTAGCTAGGTCCATTGCTTTAAATCTTCTCCGTAGTTGAAAGGGTATAACAAGGACAAGAACAATGGATTCAACATTTTGAAACTCTTTCTCTTGACACCATCAATATATGTGGAGTTGAGCTCCAATTGTAGCAGCTTTAGGAGTACCATCAATGGTATTTTATTTTCAATCTTCAAGATTTCGTTCAATATAAAGAATCTTCTTCCTCTCAAAAAGAGGTTCAAATTAGTCACCATCTCCTAGTATTTTGTCACCTCTCAGAGCCCTCAATGTTTCTTAAATATAACAGTCGTCCAATGTTAGCATCATAGCGAGGGCCTCTTCATTGTAATTTTTTTTTGTTTCATAGTTGTCCCTGATTTCCTTCTCCACCTTCACGATCTCATCAGTCGCACATGAGAATAAATCCATAAGATGATCTTTGACGACGAGATGCCTCTTTTTATTGAACCTCATCGTCATTGTTGGAAATTAATCCCAACCACCGCGTTAAATAAATTGGTAGAAACCATACCTTAGTTAATGTTTTTTCAATGTTGTGGATAGAGTTTGCAGAGAAGGACAAGCTCTGAGCATAGTAAATCTATATGGGCAAACATTTAAATCCGCAAGCTTATTTATGTCACGCAACTTCCGTAATATTCAGAAAATGATGTCCGCCCATCTTTGTGTATTAAATCCTTCCTTGTCACGTCACCCCTTCGCACATCGCAATCGGAGTTCTTTTTATTTACATACTGACACACCACAAGTTAATTAGTTCAAGTTGTGGTGCGATGTGATTGCATATCGCACCTGATAGCGGTTATTTTTATTGCGATAAGTTATATGTTGTGACACCCGATAAGTTAAATATTGCGGCGTGGGATGGGATCCCATAGCATATCACATTGCGCAAGATCAGGAGGATAAGCGCTGAAGGAAATGATAAATACACCGCAGTGCAAAATGGGCGTGGGTGCCATGTGTTTCAAAGTTGAAGCCTGAAGGGTTTCAAGTTTGGGCGTATAAACTTTTGTGTGCTATTTTATGAAGAAAAGAGCTGACATGACAGAAGGACTCAAGTGGGACATGATCACAAGTCTCAAGTGTTAAAGGACAAATACGGAGGCTTCATGATATAATTTCCGAAGTACGATCTGTGCCATCGATGGGACAGAATGTTGAATTAATCACCCGTGTCCGGTCGAGCCTTGAATAAGCATTGAATTTTCAAGCTTCGCCACTCTGTACTTAAAAAAATATGTTTTTCATATGATTTTGTAAGAAGAAGAAGAAGAATAAGCAGAAAAAAAAATCTTCTCTCGTTTTAATCTCTGTGTGTATGACTCTGTGTAAATTTTTTGTGTAACTGTGTTGTGTTTGTTTAAATTAATTTCCACAAATTATGTGTGAATTGTGTGTTGAGGGAAAAGAATTCCCCCCTGTCTTTACGCATTCTAACATGGTATTGGAGCTTTCGAAATTTTAACATGGTATCAGAGTGGGTTTAATCTCTCAATGAAAGAAAGTGTTTTTACTGAAGAGTTGAAAGTTGTTTTGAGAAGTGTATTCTACAGCTGTGAGAAGGTTTTTACACAGTAAGAAATTTTTTTTTTTACACAGTGAAAATGGCAGAAACAAGTACAAGCTTGGCAAATCCACAAATACCACAGTTTAATGCAAGAATTATGATTATTGGGCTATTACAATGAAGGCTCTGTTTTCTTCTCATGATATTTGGGAACTGGTGGAGAATGGATTCCAAGAACCAGCAAGTGCAGCAACATACAATACTTTGACACAAGAAGAAAGAGATTTGTTGAGGGAAAAAAACAAGGACTCCAAAGACATCTTCTATATTTTTCAAGCAGTTCATGAAAGTATTTTCCCAAGGGTTGCAGCAGAAACGAAGTCCAAGCAAGCATGAGATACCCTCTAGACAGCCTACCAAGGCATGGAAAAGGTGAAGACAACAAAACTAAAAATGTTGAGAAGAGATTTTGAAACATTATATATGAAAGAGTCTGAGAATATAGACTCATTCTTTACACATGTGATTGGTTTGGTTACCCTAATTAGGTCTCATGGTGAGACACTTGAGGAAAGGAGAATAGTTGAGAAAGTTTTGAGAAGTCTCCCATCAAGGTTTGATGTCATAGTTGTAGCCATAGAGGAGACAAAGGATCTGTCACAGTTTTCAGTGGATGAGCTTCATGCCTCACTGATGTCTCATGAGCACATACTGAACAGAGCAACAAAATCATCATTGGAGCATGCATTAAAGAAACACGTTTCTTCTGGTCAAGGTAGAGGTCGAGGAAGACAAAACTACAGAGGAAGGGGAAGAAGCTCACACAGAGGTGAAAGAAGCATCCCTTCAAGCTCAAGTGGAAGGTATCGAGGCCCAAGACAAAATCAAGTACAAGGTTAGAGTATGATAAATCTCAAGTTCAATGTCATTATTGTAAGAAGCATGGTCATTATGCAAATGAATGTAGAAATAAGCAATATGACATGGGTAGCAAACCAAGTGAAAATTTCATAAAGGAAAATCAGAACCACGATAGCATGTTTTTAGCTTGTAATGTAGCACAAGAAAAACAAGGGGATGTATGGTTCTTAGATTCAGGGTGTAGCAAACACATGACTGGAAATATAGAAATGTTTTCAAATCTAGATGAAAGTGTGAAATCAGAAGTAACAATGGGGACTAATAGCAAGGTCTCTATCATGGGAAAAGGAAGAGTAGACATACTAACAAAGAAGGGACAGAATAAGTTCATGGAAGATGTTTATTTTGTCCCTGGTTTGAAACATAACCTCCTAAGCATTGGGCAACTCATGCAAAAGGGCTTCAATGTACTTTTTAAATATGATGTGTGCACAATCTTGGATAAGACTCCAAGTAGACAGCTCATTGCAAAAGTTCATATGACAAACAATAGAATGTTTCCTCTCAAGCTAAGATCAGATTTGAAGGAAGAAGGTCTTGTAGCTGCTGTCACACAAGAAAATTTTCAAGAAGAATTCAAAGATGACAATTGGTTATGGCACTTGAGATATGGTCTTCTCAAATTCGGAGTTTTGAATTTGTTGCAAAGGAAAGGTATGGTGAAGGGATTGCCACTCATAAAAAAACCAGACAACCTATGTGAAGGATGCATCTTGGGAAAACAACATAGAGAATCATTTCCAGTAGGAAAGTCAATAAGGGAAAAGGAAACTCTGGAGATTTTCCACTCATATTTATGTGGACCAATGCAAACACCATCATTTGGTGGCAGCCATTGCATTTTGACATTCATAGATGACTACACAAGGAAGACATGGGTCTATTTTCTAAAACATAAAAGTGAAGTGTTTGAATACTTCCGTCACTACAAAACTCTTGTTGAGGAGAGAAGTGGACACTACATAAAAGTGTTGAGGACTGATAGAGGTGGCGAATATATCTCAAGTGACTTCCTACGTTTTTGCATGGAGCATGGAATTCATAAGCAGTTTACAGCAAGGTATACACCTCAGCAAAATGGTGTCGTGGAAAGAAAGAATAGGACCATCATGGAAATGGAAAGGAGTATGTTGAAGGTAAAGCATTTTCCAAATGATTATTGGGATGAATTTTTCGCTTGTGTAGCGTATATCATTAATAGGTGTCCAACCAAAAGTGTCATGAATAGAGTTCCTGAAGAGGCATGGAGTGGAAGAAAGCAATATTTCACTCACATGAGAGTGTTTGGGTGTGTGGCATATGCACATCTCCCGGATGAGTTGATGAAGAAGTTGGACAACAAGGGGGAGAAATGCATATTTGTTGGATACAGTGATGAATCGAAGGCATATAAGCCTTACAATCCATCAACCAAGAAGGTAATAATCAACAGAGATGTTTAGTTCATAGAAGAGGAAGCATGGGATGGAAGTTTAGAGAAGACAGTCAATGTGAAGACATGTATGTCACATGAAGAAAAAAAGGAATTGACTGCAGCAAGTGATTCCTCAACGATGAATTCTCCTCCACCCACACAAGCTCAACAAATCACACCGCAAGCAAGTAATAGGAAATCATTGTGCAATCAAGTAAGTGCTTCTCCAAGCACACCACAAAGATCCGCAGCTCCATCTACTTCAAGCGCACCACCAAGCTCATCTTCAGCAAGCATAAGAAGACAAAAATTCAGAAACTTAAGTGAAATTTATGAGCAAGAAGAAGTTGATAATAATGTTTTTCTTGATTCTTTATTTTCATTATTTTGTCATGTAGATGAACCAATACACTTTGAAGGTGCAGTCAAAGAAGAGAAATGGGTTGAGGCAATGAATGGAGAAATAGGAGAAATAGAAAGGAATGACACATGGGAGTTAGTGGACCTTCCGTAAGGTAAAGAAGTCATTGCAGTGAAATGGGTCTATAAAACCAAGAGCAACATTGAAGGCAAGATAGAAAGCATAAAGCAAGGCTAGTTGTAAAAGGCTACAAGCAGCATCATGGAAGATACTATGAGGAACCTTTGCGCTAGTCGCAAGGATGGAGATAGTGCGTACAATATTATAAATAACAACACAACAAAAATTGAATGTGTATTAAATGGACGTGAAGTCAGCATTCTTGAATGGAGTGTTGAAAGAGGAGGTGCATGTAAAACAACCTCCTAGTTATGAGGTAGAAGGCTAAGAACACAAGGTGTGTAAGTTGCAGAAAGCTTTTTATGGGCTGAAGCAAGCACCACGTGCATGTTACAGCAAGATAGATGCCTACCTGATGGAAAATGGGTTCGAAAAATGTGATGGTGAACCTACTCTCTACATCAAAGAAAGTGACAGTAAGATTCTTATTATTGTTTTGTATCTAAATGATTTGATTTTTATAGGCAGTGATGATTTTTTCATCGCTGATTTCAAAGCAGTCATTAAAAGTGAGTTTGAAATGACTAACTTGGGGTTGTTAAGATATTTTTTGGGCCTAGAAGTGAAGCAAATAGAAAATGGAATTTTTATCTCTCAAGCAAAATATGTTGCAGAAATTTTGGATAGGTTTAATATGCAAAACAACAAGCCATCACCAACTCCAACTGTCATGGCGTTGAAGCTGAGCAAGGAAGATTGCAGCAACAATGTCAATCCGACATTATACAAAAACATGGTGGGCAACCTAATGTATTTGACTGCAACTAGGCCTGATATAATGTATGCAGTAGGTCTAGTGTCAAGATTCATGGAGACACTGAAGGAGACACATTGGCAAGCAGCGAAAAGAATTTTAAAGTATGTCAATGAGACGAAGGAGTATGGTGTTTTGTACTCCGCAACAAATTATTTTAGGCTGATTGGTTACACTGATAGTGATTGGGCAGCAAGTGTTGATGACAGAAAGAGCACATCACGATATGTTTTTCATTTGGGTTCAGGAGCCATATCATGGGCTTCCAAGAAGCAATAGATAGTTTTATTGTCAACAACGAAAGCTGAGTATGTCGTTGCAACAACAACAGCATGTCAAGAAGTTTGGATGAGAAGGATGTTGCGGGATTTATGTCATGAACAAGACAAAGCAACCACTATTTTCCGTGATAACAGTTCAACAATTGCACTATCAAAGAATTATGTTTTACACAAAAGGACAAAGCACATTGATACTAAACATCATTTTATAAGAGAATTAGTTAACAATAGTGAAATTTTGTTGCAGATTGCAGGTCAGAGGAACAAATTGCAGACATCTTCACAAAGCCAATGGCACGTGAAAATTTTGTTTATCTCAGAGATTGTTTTGGAATAGTCAATTGTGGAAGTTTCCATTAAGGGGGAGTGTTGGAAATTAATCCCAACCACCACATTAAATAAATTGGCAGCAGCCATACCTCAGTTAATGTTTTTTTCAGGTTGCGGGTAGATTTTATAGAGAAGGACAAGCTCTGAGCATAGTAAATCTATATGGGAAAACATTTAAATCTGCAAGATTATTTACTTCACGCAACTTCTGTAATATTCAGAAAATGATGTTTTCCCATCACTGTGTATTAAATCCTTCCCTAGCACCCATCACACATCGCAATCGACGTTCTTTTTATTTACATATTGACACACCCTAGGTTAATTAGTTCAAGTTACGATGTGATGTGATCACATATCGCACCTGATAGTGGTTCTTGTTATTGCGATAAGTTATATGTTGCAATGTGAAATAAGTTAAATATTGTGACGTGTGATGGGATCCCATCGCATATCGCATTGCGCAAGCTCAGGAGGATAAGCGCTGAAGGAAATGATAAAGATGTCATAGTACGAAATGGGCATGGGTGTGATGTGTTTCAAAGCTGAAGCCTGAAAGATTTCAAGTCCAGTTGTATAAAGTTTTGTGCACTATTTTATGAAGAAAAGAGCTGACACGTCAGAAGGACTCAGGTGGGCCTCATCGCAAGTTGCAAGTGTTAAAGGAAAAATACGTAGGGTTCATGATATAATCTCCGAAGTACGATATGTGTCATCAGTGGGACAGAATCTTGAATTAATCACCCCTGTCCGGTTGAGCATGAATAAGCATTGAATTTTCAAGCTCCGCCACTCTGTACTTAAACAAAGATATTTTTCATATGATTTTGTAAGAAGAATAAGAAGAAGTAGAAAAAAAAATCATCTCTCGTTTTTATCTCTGTGTGTTGCTCTATGTAAATTTTTTGTGTAACTGTGTTGTCTTTGTTTAAAGTAATTTCCGTAAATTCTGTGTGAACTGTGTGTTGAGGGAAAATAATTTCCCCTGTCTTTACAAATTATAACATGGTATCGAAGCTTCTAAAATTTTAACAGTCATCCTATGCAGGGCTCTTGCTATGAGACCCTCCATTGGATGAAGCTCTCGACTAATATGGACCCAAGGAAACCATTTTGGGAACATAGGCTTCTCTTTTTTACCGTCTGTGTAATGAGGATGCTGTGAAATCTAAATATTGATACAACAGACGACGATCACATTCTTTTATTAGTAGTGATATTATTATTTCTGGATATCATTATTATTGGAAAATTATTCATGGTCACTCTTGAAGTGGGAGTTGGATGGTGCCATTTTTATCAGAAAAAATAGCAGAACATAATAAGAAGATGAAGATGATAGTGTTTCATGTTTCAACATATGGTTACCCACTACACAAGTGAATCCTTTTTAGATGAGTGTGTGGCATAAGGAATGTTTTGAGATATTACCATTTGGGCATAGTTCGATAACATGACACGTCAAAATCAATTTTTGACCAAAGAATTATACCGACCTTATCCACAAATGAACCAAGTCAACGAGATATGGTGCAAAAGCGTGGATATGTTAGTTGCTTCAAATTATTAATAACAATATAATATGAGATTGTTTTTAGGATTAATCACATCATTGATATTTGGTCGACGCTTTGAACCATAATGTGGTTCATCCTGAGAACAAAGGTGAAAAAATCAGTTTTTCCAAATGTTTCTGGATATAATTACTACATTCTTCTATTAATAGGGATATTTCTACATATCATTATTAGATATCGTTAATGTAATAGTGATATTTTAGCATATCATTATTGGTGATATTTCTAGATATCATTACTGTGTGTGAGTGAATTGAGGATAGCATCAAATTTTCTGAGTGGACACTCCATTATCAAACAAACTGAGTGATTAAAAAAGAGTGGGCATAATGACAATTATATATATATAAGGGCTTCATGATATTAGCTAAATTTATAATAAAAAAATCCGAGCATTTAGAGTATAATTTTTTAATTAATTTTTATAAATGAATATTTCATCATATTAATCAACTCCAATTTATAAAAAAAAAGAAGAGTATTTTGAGTATATTTTATTAATTAATTTTTATAAAAAAATTAATTAAAATTTATGTTGAAAGGATGGTCAACTCGCCTCATTACAAATAAATTATATAAATTAATTAAACTTTCCAAAGACTACTCATAAATCAATGTTATTTACTGCACATCAAATAAAAAAAATAAAAATAAAAAGCTTTCAAACTTCGAGGTCTCCATTATAAAAAGCTTTCAAACTTCGAGGTCTCCATTATGAATCTATAGTTATTCATGAATTAGTAAAATGAAATGTAAAAATCATCGATTCAAATTACAACATTTCTTTGCAATCATGATCAGTCAAAAGATCTTCATTTTCTCACTAGAAAATTGGGCTCATTCTACTTCTGGGATGGCGGTAGCATGGGGCAACTCGACAAGAGAATGACATAGTTTATGGTTGACGTGGATTTTGGCAAGGGTTTTCTAGAAAGCCCAGAGATAAGGTGGGGGAGCTCCCCCATCTCCATTAACATTAACTATTGGGAATTCATTCGAATGCCTAATCTTCCATGCTACGAGACACCTGCAACGCTCATGTCCTCGACGATTTAGAGAGGCTCCCGTTCTTGTCTCCTCCTCTCCATCCACAACTCTCAGCATTGAGATAGACTCTGCCCTTTCACCAAGGTGGCCGAACATCTCTTCTCTCAACTCTGGCATGCTATCAACCATCCCTCCCCTCGTCAATTATTTTATTCTTGAATCCACTAGTATTAGGTTAGGGGGGTTTATGATAGACATTCGACAAATATTAGAGTGATCGCTTGGCTGGCCCCTGATCTCGTCTTGGAACCTTCATCCTTTTTATCTCCTTTGTCGCATTCTCCAAGTTCCACCACCCTATCTGCAGAGGGCAGGTTGTCTAAGCTAACGTCGGCCTTCCCCTTGAAATATGACAGCTTACCATAACAGGCTCCTCTGCCTTGATTCCCTTTTCCCCAGATCTAGAGTTGCATAACCTTCCAGAGGATTCCTCCTTCAGCCTGGAGCCCCTTGAGATAGGAAGGTCCTTCTTCTAGTTTGGATCGCAAGAGAACTCCAAAATTTAAAAAAATCTCTAGATGTTTTAATCTTGTCCCTAATCTCTAGGATTCGGGGGAGGACGTGGAGGTCAATTCTCCGCGGGCTCGTGTCCTATTTCAGAAGAACTCTCAAGTTGTTGCTTGTTTGTCTTCAAGGGTTCTTAGAGGGGATGAACCTGAGGCAAGGGTTCCCCCATGAATTCACTCTCCATTAACTTAAGGGGCTTGGGTTCAGCCCAAAAATCTCGAGCGCTCCAAGATGTGATTGAGACTCATAAACCCACCATAATTTTCCTCCAAGAAACCATGTGCGACGCGAAACTCTCCTAGTCTTACATGCTCCTAATGTGTCCGATCTAGATGTTCTGTGCTCAAGGCATGAAGGGGCATTTAGGGGGATTAGGAGCCATGTGGGATCCATATTTATTTTCATCACAAGCTTTTAGTTTTGAAGCTCAGATTCTTCTTACAGGCTATTTATAGGGATCCAGAATTTGCATCCGCTTACTAAACATTTATGCACCCTACCCAAGCCACCGAAAATTCTGGGAAAGTTGTGTCGATTCTGGGATTCTGCCCCCATCTTCTATTGTTATTGTTGGCGACCTCAATTTGACACTAAACCGAAAGGAGCTATGGGGGTTTCGCACATGGGAGGACCCTCTCTCAAATTAATTCTATGGACCGTTTGAAGCAATGCATCTCAAGGATGTGGCCCCGGTTTCCCTAAATCCTACCTGGAGAAATAATAGGAATGAACAGGAGAGAATTACGAAGAGGTTGGACCATTTTTTAATATGCTATTCTCTGCTAGGCTCGCTAACAGGGGTCAACTCACTTGTGAACCCTCTATTTATCTCTAATCACTCTCCTATCCAATTGTTATGTGATGGCATGAAGGGCAGGCGGTAACCCTTTTAAATTCGACCCCAGCTGGATCAAAAATATGTATTACAACAAACTGGTTAATGAGTTTTGGGGAAGCCGCAATCCAGGGCCGATGGTTGGCGCAACAGAGCTGTTCATGGGAAAATTGAGAGAGATGAAAATAATCACTAAATGTTGGATTATGAAGCGGAAGGAGGAGAAACAAGAACTTTATGCCATCCATTCTACACTTCTATTTCAATGATCTACTTGACCCCCTGTTCTTTTCCACCAACTATAAGAGGCGTATCATATAACCAATTAAAGAGAAAAACAATATCTTGTTGCGATAAGAATCATAAAGGCGGCTACAAAGCAGGGCATTGTGGGTGGAGGCGGGAAATAAAAATTCAAAATTCTTTCATGCCTTTGCTAACTTAAGGAAACAAAGGAATTTCATCAATGGTATTCGCGACTTTGAGGGAAAGGAAATAATGGAAAAGAAAGGGCTATAACTAGAGAATTTCAATTATTTCAAGAGCCAATAACATGCAAAGGAGCAGGATTTTGAAGCTTAATTGGAAATGACAGATCACTTGTCTTTAATGTTCTCACGAGAGGCTAATGGCTGGTTGGGGTAACCAATCCTCAAAGAAGAACTGTTGGATGTAATCAAGGCCTCGAAAAAGGAAAAAAAATTATGTCTAGATGGATGGGGAACCAAACTCTTTATGCACTTTTTTGACCTCGTGCATCAGAAAATTCTTATGACAGTGGAAGAGACCAGACTGACTGGCAGTATTGCAGCAGGACTTAACACTAACTTCATCGCTCTAATTCCTAAAATGGAGGCTCCTCTCACTTTTGAGGATTACAAACCAATATCGATTTGTAACTCTCTACAAGATTATATCAAAGATGATTGCATGGATACTTAAAGGCACTCTCTCACAATTCATTTCATAAGAACAAATCGCCTTTTTCCAGGGAAGACAGATTCATTATGCTATCAGGGTCATATAGGAATGCCTCCATTCCATGAAATTCTGACAGGGACAAGTGAGCTTGATAAAGGTTGACCTGATTAAAGCCTTTGACTACCTAGACTGGGGCTTTCTGAGGATGATTCTTCGTAAGATCAGCATCTCACAAGGTAATACAAACTGGATTATGGCATGTATATCCTCTGCTAAATTTTTTGCTTTGATTAATGGGTTTCTGACCGAGTTCTTTAAAGCATTTCGAGGTCTCTCAGAAGGTTGTTCTTTGTCCCTTCTTTTACTCATCCTAGCTATGGATTGCCTAAGATATTCAATCAGAGAGGCTATAGAAAGGGGTTTGGTTCGAGGACTTATGGTGTTTAAGAAAGAAAGGGTGTCCCATATAATGTTCATGGATGATCTCTTATTCGGACACATGAAAAACAATGAGGATTGAGAAATTATCCACCAGATCATTTAGAATTTCAGTCCGGCATCAGGGCTATTTCTATGCAAAAATAAATCCCTACTGATCTTGGAGGAAGTTGATGACCTACGCAGCTGTGCAATTAGGGACCTATTCGGTATTCCAAGAGTCTCTTTTCGAGAGGGATTCTAGTATTTGTAATCTCACTTGAGGGCAAATAGATATGGAGTGAGGGATTGGGATTGGATATTGGAAAGATATGAGAATAAGTTGTCTAGATGGGAAAATAAATGGTTGTCCTTGGGTGGAATACTTATTCTCTTTTGTTTTGTACTACAAAGTATTGTGGTCTACTCGATGCATCTAGCCCATTGCCATGCGATAACAAGGCCTACTGAATCAGCCAGATGGGGAATTTTGTACACCCACAACTTCAATTGTGCATTGATCACTAAAACCTTTTGGAGAGCAACTAATGTGGATGAAATATGGGCTTGAATTATCCAAGACAAATACATGAAAGGTCGGTGCTTCTCTAATTGGGTTAGAAGTGGAGGCACCAAGCCTTGCAATGCCTCCATTGTCTAGAGGAACATGCAGAAAAATGACCACTTTCTCATGGCTTCTATGAAATGGATAATAGAATGGGATGCGAAATTGTTTTAGGGTGGGTGGACACGGTACCATACGCTGCTTGACGCAAGAAATCTCTCGAATTTCTCTTGGCCACTCATGGAAGTAGGCTTTCGAATTGGGTCTTAAGAGTGGAATTGACATGGAATGGGAGGTGTATACCTCCAAAATTAACAATGTAGGGACTCACATCAGTGAAGGTGAGGATGCATTACAATGGGAGGGGATTACGAAGAAGGGAATGCCAACAGTTAAAGAAATATATGTGCATCTCTCTCTCTTGGTAACCAAATTGCATGTCAAAGACTCGATCAAATCGGTATGGGTGTGGGAAATGCCAAACAAAATTCGTTGCTTCAGATGGCTGGAGATTAACAAAATAATTCTAACTTGGGACTCTCTCCAAAGAAAATGTTTTCAGGGTGCAGGCATCTGCTCAATATGCCATAATCAAGAGGAGGAGGTAGCACATATGTTCATCAATTTTTCTTTCGCTCAGGAGGTCTGGTTAGAAGTTACTCACCTTATGGACTTGGTCTGCCCCTCTGTGTGCGAATATTTATCAATTTTTATCAGAAATTGGATCAAAGTTCTCAAGGACCATAACACTCTCCCCTTCTATGTCGTTTGGGCTATCTAGAGATGCCACAATGTCTGGTTATTTGAATCCTTTTCTCCATCGGTGTGGGTGGCTACCAAGATGGCCATCTCATTCTTTATGGAGATTGGCTCGAGGAAGGAAAAAAAAAACTAGGAACGTCACTTACATGGATATTAAGGAAAAATTTCCAAGAGGAACCTTTGATGGATCATGCCATAACAGGAGATGACGCTATGGAGTGGTCATTACAGTGGCGCAGGGACACTACTACGATTTCTGGTGGCAGGGTGGAAATGGGACTAGCAGTAGGGAGGAGGTGATTTCCCTTTGGAGTGCTTTATCATTTTCAATTTGTTTGGATCTAGATTCAATATTCATTAATGGGGATGTCAAGAGAATCCTAAACTGGGTCAAGCACTTTTCACACTGCCGACCTCCCATCCTTTCCAACTGGATGACCCAAATTAGAGAGTTGGATGTTGGTTTTAGAATTTTCAACTTCAACCACATTTACATGGAACAAAACCAAATGGATGATCTCCTGTCCAAGCCAGGAATTGGGGAATCTCTAGGAAAATACTTCTTCGTTATCTACCTATAAAACAGACTCTTGAATGCAAGAAGCATAGAATTTATTTATGACCATCTGTTATCTTTTTTTGATTTTTTGAATAGCAAGTATGACTCTGATTTGTATGTATTCAGCTGAATGAACCAGCAGAACAATTAGGAACAGATAGATTATAACTGCATCCTTTTGTGGAGATGTACCATTTTGAAAAATGAATTGAAGCACAGTATGAAAAACGAGAACATGAACGAAGACAATGTACACTCTTTTTGTATTAATGAAAATGAAAGTTGTTATTTTTGTCTTAAAAAAAGTATGGATACATCATCCAAAAATTGCATGCGTTTAACGTCCCACTCATATTCAAGTGTAATAGTCCACTCTCCTCGTGTTTCTTTCCCCTTAATTCTATCTGCTACTTTTTCCGTGACATCTGTCCATCGTCAGTCTTGAAATGGGAGTCGGATGCAACCATTTTATGGGAATAATTAGCAAAACAAGAAGAAGAAGATGAAGATGATAACATCTAATGCTTCAACATATGGTTACCCACTACACAAGTAACTCCTCTTTATCGCAGCATGCGACTTCTATAATGAAAGTAATGTTTTGAGATATTTCCATTGGGGTAGAGTTCAATAGCATGAAATGTCAAAATCATTTTTTGACCAAAGAATTAGACCGGCCTTATCACCAAAGGAACCTAAGTCAATGAGATATGGTGCAAAAGCATGCAAGTGCTACTTGCTACATATAAAAATTCTTTTAAGATATTATTATTTCTGGATATCATTACTGTTGGAAAATTACTCCCAACTACCCCATTAAAAAACTAACAACCATTTTTAGAAAGTACACAACTGTGCTCATCAACTGTAATGCTCCTCTCTCGTCATTCTATAGGTTTTTTATTCTGTGACATCTGACCACTCACTCTTGAAGTGGGAGTCGGATGGTGCCATTTTTATCCAAGCAATTAGTAGAACATAATAAGAATATGAAGATGATAGTGTATCATGCTTCAACATATGGTTACCCATTACACAAGTGACTCCTTTTTATCGGAGCCTGTGGCATAAGTAATTTTTTGAGATATTACCATTGGGGCATAGTTCGATAACATGACACGTCAAAAGCACTTTTCGACCAAAGAATTAGAACCACCTCATCAACAAATGATCCAAGTCAATGAGATATGGTGCAAAAGAGTGGATGTGTTATTTGCTACATATATGAATTTTTTGGATGTTTTATTTGTTACATATATGCATTATTTTTATTAATAACGATGTTATTATTTCTGAATATAATTACTGCATTCTTCTATTAATGGTGATATTTATTTCTAGATATCGTTAATGTAATAGTGATATTATAGCATATCATCATTGGTGATATTTCTAGATATCATTATTGTGTGAGTGAATTGAGGATATCATCAATTTTTTTGGGTGGACACTCGATTATCAAACAAACTGAGTGATTAGAAAAGTTTTGGCATATATTATTTTTAAAAATGTGAATAAATAGTGGCGTTATGATTATTAAGTAAAAAAGAAAAGCTAGAACTTAGAAAACACACAATGAATTAGAAAAACAATAGTTAAAAAGAAAAGTTAGAACTTAGAAAACACATAACTAATTAGAAAGACAAGTCGAGAAAAAAGGATTTTGAATAAATTCAAATAAAATTGAAAACTTTAAGAAAAATTAAGTAATAATAGCCATGAATTTTATTAAATAAAAAATTACTAAAAAATAACTAGGGGAAATTTTGAAAAAAGAAATAGGGAAAATGTATATTGGACAATGGAGAGTGGAATAATGAAAATACAGTTTTTATTAAAATTATTAAGAGAAAAAATTTGTCTAAATAGTTTAATATATATATTATATTATAAAATAAATTGTGAAAAATATACAGTTGGAAATAATTAATATTATTTGTATATTAATGGAGAAATGGTTACATTGTTGTAACGTATCTCCTTAGTTTAGGATTAGTTCCTAGAGTATAGGAGTGTGGCTACAACCTCCTACTTCTTTGCTATGTACTTATAGATGTATCTTTTTGATTAATGAATGTAGAGTGATCTCTCCGTTTGACTACAGTCTCCAGGTGCAGTACTCAGCTGTGAGCTGCAACTCCTTTTTCAATTCTGTGTGTTTTTTATCTTGGTATCTGAGCTTAGAGTAGGGGGAGCTTGATTTGTTTTTTTTTAAGATATTTATTAGCTACAGAGCCTTAGTGGCTGAGGTGTACATAGGAGCTTTGTGCTCACAGGAGCTTCGTGCTCGTAGGAGTAGGTGGAATACATCAACACCTGATTCATAGATCTCAGATGACTGATCATCACTGCGTAGAAGAGAGGGTTGGCGCACTTTTTTCACTGACAGTCGCGCCGAGAAGCGCAATTGGCACAACTATTAGGGCCATACTCGTGCTAGCGCACCGAAACATGGGATTTACGCATATGTGCAGGCCATACCCATGCCAAATTCGGGACACACATCGATTTTGATTTGGGCACGGATTTTTAGCCTCGAAAAAGTGCCAGCCTCTTTCTCTTTGGAAATATCTGCAACTTTTGGCAGATCAGACTTGCCTAGTGGTGGCACATTGAAGTTCTGGATTTTCTCGGTGGTGGCAGATCGGACTTGCCCAGTGGTGGCACATTAAAGTTCCGGATTTTCCTGGTAGTAGCAGATCGAACTTGCCCAGTGGTGGAACATTTAAGTTTTGGATTTGCCCGGTGGTGGCATATTGAAGTTCTGGATTTTCCCGGTGGTGGCAGATCGGACTTGCCCAGTGGTGGCACATTGAACTTTAGGATTTTCTCAGTGGTGGGAGATCAGACTTGCCCGGTGGTGGCACATTGGAGTTCTGGATTTGTAGGGTGGTGGCAGATCGGACTTGCCTGATGGTGGGACATTGAAGTTCCAGATTTGCATGGTGGTGGCAGATCAGAATTGCCTGATGGTGTCACATTGAAGTTCTGAATTTTCCCGGTGGTGGCAGATTAGTGGTCAGGATCTGGTATGTATTGATTTTTTTTAGTGTATCCTGCATTTGGGTAGAATTATTCATCGGAAGATTTAAAATTTTATCAGTCCAGTATGAATAATAGTATAAAATCGTATCTCCACGAGTTTGGAAAACTCGATGGATCTAATTTCACCAATTGGAAGTTCAAGATACAAACATTACTTGAAAGCGCAAATGCATGGTCAATTGTCATAGGAAATGAGCAGAGACCAAATTTAGTAACAGGAACATCTGCACAAGAACAAGACTGGGATAAAAGGGAGAATAAAGAAAAATTCATACTGAAGATGTCCATCAAGGACAATAATATCCCACATATCAGAGATGGCAAATCGTCCACTGATATTTGGACGACGATAAAGAATCTTTACTAAATACAAAATAAAAATTGTGTCTTGTCGCTCAAAGGCAAGCTGTTTGCGATGAAGATGGAGGAAAATGAGTCCGCTGCTGGATTCATTGCTAGAGTTAAAGACTTGAAGGACAGATTAGGAGATATCGGAGAAAAAGTGTCTAATTCCGATCTGGTCACGATCATGTTGAATGGAATGAAAGATGAATATCATATGTTCATCACAGGATTGGCAGCAAGAGAGAAAGACCCTGCATTTGAAGAATTGACAGGGACTTTTCTACAAGAATAAGAGCGACGACAGAATTTGAAACCACAGAACAATGATCTTGCTCTGATGACAAAAAGGTGACAGTATAGAGGGAAGCAGCCACAACAAAAACCGAAAACATAGCAACAACAGCAGCAGAGAGGAGCCAACACATTTCAAAAGAGACAGTTGAAAGGTATGTTTGGTAATAATTTTCCCAATAAGAGATGTTTTTACTGTGGAAAAAATGGCCATCAGATTAAAGATTGTTATAAGAGGCAGGCAGATGAAGCGACGAATAAACAGAGAAAGCACAAAGGTTACCTTGTTGAGGAAGATGAAGACCATAGCCACGAACTTCGACTATTTACAACTGATTGTGCCCTTTCAGCTTCTAAGGGAGATGAGGACGGCATATGGTATGTTGATTCTGGTGCATCCTCACATATGAAAGGTAAGAAGGAATGGTTTGAATTTCTTAAAGAAACTTCATGAGGGTTGAAAATTTATCTAGGAGATGATAGCGGATATGAGATCGAAGGGTATGGTGATATTCTGGTAAAGTTACCTAGTGGTGACATTAGACATCTTAAGAATGTATTGTATGTGCCTGGAATTAAGAAAAAAATGATCTCTGTATCTATGATAACTAATTAGGACATGCAAGTTGAATTCTTCAAGACTCACTGTGTCATAAAGGATAAAAATATGGAAACTGTTGCAACAGAAGTGCATGTGGGGAGCCTGTATGGACTAGATGTGAAAAGCATGCCACAGCAAGCCATGGTTGCAACAGGATTGACAGCCAAAAACCTCTAGCACCAGAGATTCGGTCATCTTAATATGCAAGATCTCATTCTACTTCAGAGAAAAGGTATGTTCGATGGACTCCCTATTTTCCATAGTGTTCAGTTGGATTATGATGGATGTGCATTAGGGAAAATGCATAGAGAATAATTTCCTTTTCATGTTAATAAAAAGGAAAGAGATATTCTAGAGCTGGTGCATACAGACATATGCAAACCTATGCAAAACAGGTCACTAGGAGGTGCATATTATTTTCTTTTGTTTACTAATGATTGCACTAGATTCTCTTGGATATATTTTTTGATTAAAAAGAGTCAGACATTTCAGTATTTTAAAGAGTTTAAAGCTATGGTAGAAAAGAAGAAATGAAAATGCATAAACATTCTCCGCTCAGATCAAGGGGGAGAATACAGGTTGGGAGAATTCATGAATTTCTACAGATATCATGGGATTGTTCAACATTTTACAGTGCCTCACACACCATAGCAGAATGGAGTGGCAGAACGAAAGAACAAAACTCTTGTGGAGTGCGCAAGGAGCATGCTTCAAGGTAAGGGTTTATCAAATGGTTTTTGGGTGGAAGCCATTAACACTGCTGTCTATTTAAAGAATAGGAGTCCTACTAAATGTCTTTGCTTCAAAACCCATTTTTGAAGCATTATTTGGATTCAAACCAGCGGTGAGTTATTTAAGAGTATTTGGGTCAAAATCTTTTGCCCATATACCCAAGGTGGATAGAAAGAAGTTAGATCCTAAAGCCATGAAATGTATCTTTGTTGAATATGGCACTGAGTTTAAAGAATATAAGTTATTTAATCCTGTGACTCATAAGATATTTGCAAGCCGAGATGTGGTATTTCATGAACAGGTTGAAGAAGGAGAGGATGACAGTAATAATGATTGGCACATTCCATTATTAATGGAAGAAAACAACGACAATGATTAAAAGAATGAGCAGAAAGAAGAAGAAGAAATAAGTGATGTAGTCAATGATGCGAGCCCATATAATTCTGAAGCAAACAGATTTGAGGTAAGTCCCCTACCAAGGAGATCAGGTAGGAAGACTCGATTACCATCAAGATTGAAAGACTATGCTTTAATGACAAATATTTTAAACATTGTAGAACCCACAAATTATAAAGGAGCAAGTCAATCTGATGCATGGAGGGTTGCAATGGATGAGAAAATTGAATCAATTATTAGAAACCATACTTGGGATTTAGTTTAACTGCTTGAAGGTAAAACACCCATAGGATGTAAATAGCTGTATAAACCTAAAGTAAATGTAGATGGGAGTATAGAAAAGCTTAAAGCTAGAATGGTAGCAAAGGGTTACTCAGAGCAAGAGGGAATATATTTCGATGACACCTTTGCTCCTGTAGCAAAATTAAACACCATCAGAATGCTAATTTCTTTAGAAACAAAACATAAGTGGGAGCTACACCAGCTAGATGTTAAGTCTACATTTCTGAATAATGAGTTGAAAGAAGAAATTTATTTAGCTCATCCTGAAGGGTTTTTTAAAAAGGGGTAGGAACATCTTGTTTGTAGACTGAAAAAGGCACTATATGGTTTAAAACAAGCACCCAGGTCGTGGTATGAGAAGATCGATTCATTCTTTTTACAACATGGTTTTCATAGGAGTATGAATGATCCAAATTTGTATACCAAGTATAATAAACAGAGGAAAATTATTTTGATTTCTTTTTATGTGGATGATATTATTATAACAGGGAATGATGATAATCTGATCAAAGAAATCAAATGGCAGATGTCACAAGTTTTTGAAATGAAAGATCTCGGAAATATCCATTATTGTTTGGGATTGGAAGTATGGAGAGATTTCAGACAAACTTTTCTTACTCAAGGGAAGTATGCCATAAGTCTGCTAGAAAAGTTCAGAATGGAGCAGTGTATATCAGCATCAACACCATTGCAGCAGAATATAAAGTTGTGCAGCGACGATGGTACTAAAGAGGTGGATGCCACTATGTATAGACAGCTAGTTGGGAGTCTGATATATCTTACTACAACTAGACTAGACCTGGCATACTCTGTAAGTATGTTGAGCTAGTTTATGTCTAAACCACTCGAAAGTCACTGGGTCGCAGAAAAAATTGTGTTGAGGTATCTTAGTGGTACTAATAATTATGGTATTTTATACACTGACACATCTGATGTTACTCTAGCAGGATTTTCAGATTCATATTGGGCAAGTAACTTGGATGATCAAAGGTCTATCACAGGTTACACATTCAGCATTGGATCCGGGGTCATAGCATGGAGCAACAAAAAGCAAAGCATTATAGCTTTATCTTCATGTGAAGCTGAGCACCAAGCATTGTGTGCAGCCACATGTGAAGCTATCTAGTTGAGAAGACTTCTCAAAGATGCACGAGAAGAACAGAAAGAATCAACTACCATTAAAAGTGACAACCAGAGTACCATCAAGCTAGCATACAATCCAGTATTTCATAAAAACACCAAACACATCGATACTCAGGTCCATTTTGTTCGAGAGAAACTTTAGTCAAAGAAAATATTTGTTGAATATTGTAAAACTTGTGACAATATGGCTAATATTTTTACTAAGCCTCTTGGGCGTATAAAGTTTGAATTGTTTAGAGGGATACTAGGAGTTCAAGGTAATCATTTCTCCATTAAGGGGGAGAGTTGGAAATAACTAATATTATTTGTATATTAATGGAGAAATGGTTACATTGTTGTAACGTATCTCCTTAGTTTAGGATTAGTTCCTAGAATATAGGAGTGTGGTTACAACCTCCTACTTCTTTGCTATGTACTTATAGATGTATCTTTCTGATTAATGAATGTAGAGTGATCTCTCTATTTTACTGCAGTCTCCAGGTGCAGGTGCAGTACTCACCTGTGAGCTGCAACTCATTCTTTTTCAATTCTGTGTGTTTTTTATCTTATACATTGAAAATAAGACCCAAATATCTTTTCTCAATTGAAA